>JNDS01004771.1:0-62137 GCA_000697035.1 Rhizopus stolonifer B9770
CCCCCTCCCCCTCTTTTTTTTTAACAATGAAAAAGAGGGGTTTTTTTTTTAAAAAAAAAAAACCAATTGTATTTTAAGAGGCCATTTGTTGCAGTTACTGTGTAGTATGTTTTGACTACAAGTTCTTTTGCCAATAATCTTTCAGACAAGAGATCATCGTGTGTCTGATAGCAATAAACAGGCTAATAAATTCTCATTATAAACATTATTTGTTAATACTTCCAGACAATCACAAACTTTGTCGTAGAAAAAGCAGAGTGTATAGGGAATACCACACGTCATCATTGAAGGAAGCACCACATTTAACCGACACCTTTGCTTTCAAGTATCATATTTTGATTTTGACTTTCAAATAGAGTCCTTTTTTTTTTTTTTTTTTTTTTTTGTTCGGTTCAAGCATGATTATGGCAAAGGACGGAATCCTGTAGCTACTTTGAAGCCCAGAAATCCGGGTTACCTGCGTCACATAAGAGACTTGATTTCATTCGCTGTAATTAAGTGAGCTTTTCTTCAACTTATTCTGCTTTGAAACAATAAAGTCTTCTTTTCTGTTTGTATTTTCAATCACCATTGGTATTCCTCCAAAAGTCAAAGATTATTTTTCAAGATTCTGTAAAGCTATTGGAGATTACGATGGTTTACTAACACAATATTGTTCTATAACGCGATATAAAAAAAAAAAAAAAAAAGCAGAATAAAAAGGCGGTTATTTTTTACTGAACAGGATCTATGAAAGGAACTTAAATATGCTAAATGAGAAAAACCTTTGTAAGCTGAATGATTGTTTGATCTGCGATACAAGATCTGATAAGTAAAAAAAGTTACACGAAAAAAAAAAATGAGAAAGAAAGATGAGAAATATCAGAAAAAAACTTTTTTTTTTATATATTTCTTTTCAAAGCATAAAATGGGAACGGAGAGTTCAGGATCGTCCACAAAAAAGAGCTATGGCGCGATCTCTAAAACAGATACAGAGATTACAAAAGAAATAAAAGATAAACCATTTGGTGTACAAAAAGTGATGTTAATGAACAAGTTTGGACAAGAAAAGGACAAGAAGATGGTCATTGCAGGGTAGTATATTTTATATTGCACTTATATCTCATCATTTCCTAAAGTATCGTCTTGATTGCTTGGGCAAAGAATTGGGAATCTAATGTGGTTTATTCTTCATCTGCTTATATTGCCAGTGCATTTAATGCCCTGAATTTGGCTAGTCTGATCAACGTTGTCCTTTATGTGGTCGAAACAGTCTTGTTACCTTTTTATGCAAAACTCGCCGATAATCTGGGTAGAACAGAGTCATTTGCCATTTCCATTTTCTTTTATGTTCTATCGGGCATTATACAAGCCTGTGCACCTAATATGGGTACTTTGGTGGTAAACTTTATTCCTTTTTTTCTTTATGCATTTTCATCTAATTTCTATTTAAGGGCGGTCAAGTTATTTATGCTTTTGGTGTCACTGGTGTCGCTATCCTGGGTCATGTTCTCATTGCAGGTAACTTTCTTTATCTTGTTTTTTTTTTTTTTTTTTTTTTTTTTTTTTTTTTTTTTTTTTTTGTTCTTATTTCAATATCCTAAATATAGACATCACCACGTCCGTTAATCGTGGTCTGTTTCAAGCCTTTTATGATTTTCCTGCCATTATCAATATCTTTCTTGCTCCTATTGTAGGTGAAGCTCTTGTCAATGCCCAAGCCTGGCGATGGACCTATGCAATGATCTGTATTTGCATTTCTTTTACTGCAGTCCCCCTGATGACCGGCCTGACTCGTCTTGAGAAGACCGTGGAAAAATCAGGGGTTTTACCGCCTAAAACCAAAAACCAGATAACCCGCCTGCAAAAAGTGCGTCAGTTCTGCGACGAGATGGATGCGATTGGAAGTTTATTATTCATTAGTGCGCTCTGTATGATCTTACTGCCACTGGTGCTTGCCACCAGTACATTCGGAGGCTGGACCTCTCCCCTCACCTTGGGATGTCTTGGCAGTGGCGTGGTCTGCGCCCTGGTCTTTGGTATGTGGGAGTACAAGTGGGCTCAACAACCCGTGATTCCTCTTGGAAGATGGAACAATGCGACCCCCCTTGCTGGCGTCCTTTGCTGTGCGACGGTCAGTGTTTTCCATGCAGCCAATTGGGCTTATCACATCACATACCTTCAAATCTCTCGAAGAGCTTCGATCGTAACTGCAAACTATATTGACCGTAGTTACGATGCAATTTTTCTAGTCGCTCAAGTTTTTTCGGGTTATCTCATGAGACGATTCAAGGTTTATAGACCTATCGTCTGTTTTGGTCTGGTTTTGCTGATCATTGGTATTGGTCTTATGATTCCTGCTCGTCTTCCGTCGTCATCTACTACATTTGTCGTTGTCACGCAACTGATTGCCGGTTTTGGTGCCGGTTTTATTTATGTTCCAATACTCGTTGCTGTACAAAGTTCTGTACCCGCGTCAGGTAAGAAATGATATTGATTTATTTATCACTTTATTTATTTACAAAAAAAAAAAAAAAAAAAAAGACATTGCTATTGTTACCGCCCTTTTTCAAATCGGTGGTACTGTCGCTACTAGTGTAGGATGCGCTGTTGCAGGTGCTATTTGGAACGAATTGCTTCCTGATGAATTTGAAAAACACGTACCTGGAGAATACGATCATTCGGCTATCCTTGGTAATATCACCTACATTAACCATCTCCCAGAAGCTCAACATGCTGGTGCCGTGATAGCTTATGGAAATGTACAAATGACTCTATCATTTGTCTCTCTTGGTATCGCCCTACTTTCCTTTTTCTTTTTCCTGAGGATGCGCGGGTTTACCTTGTCAGAATAATAACAATTTTTTAATAGAAGATTGTTTATATAAAATACATTTATTATAATACATATATGAAATTATACAAGTATTTCCAACTGAGCAGGTCTTACTTTTAGCGAAGTAGTATTTCTTACTACAACAAGCTTTTTAACAGAACGATTTTGTCTTCAAAAAAAAAAAAGTTAGGATGTTTGTAGATTTCACAATATATATTAAAAACTTACACCGTATCTAATGCTTCAATTCTCTTTAATCCATCCAATGTACATGCACCAATACCAAAACCATAGCCAAGACTAAAAGAAAAATTACCGTTTGTAATATATCCAATATGCTGAGATTTCGAAGGGATATAATTGGATATCTATCAAAAAAAAAAAAGTGTCAAGATCTGCTTCCTTTTTTTTTTTTTTTTTTTTTTTGTATGATTTTTTTACCTGTTTGTGGGACTCGTCTTCTTCCAGCATTTCTTTCAATTTTCTTTTTGTTTTTAATGCAGAGCGAGATTGAAGATGATGTGTACACTGTTCGTAAACTGTCTTTTCTTCCACCAAATAAATCATGGCATTGGTTGCAGGCTTTCCACGATCCAAATACCTCAGACGAATTTTAGCCAACATCTCATCAAGCACTACTTCTGACAGCTTCAAGTCCAAACCTCGTTTGGCGACTACCGCATTCAACTTTTCGCTCAACTGGCTCAGGGAGCCCAAGAGGGGACCTTGTAATAAAGCATAATTGGGTCTTGCTGCATCATCCACCATATGATCTGCCACTGCTAAACTTTCAAACGCGCACTCGAACGGATGCTCCACTCCACGCTTGGCAAAATTGATACGCTTTGCTGGTGGCTTCTTGTCCCAGACCTCTTGAGCCTCCTTTCGCACCATCTGACGATGTGTCTCGAATGCACGCGTACCGGGGAAATCATGAGGAAAGTAAGCATGTCCAGATTCAAAATGCATGGCGCGTATATCTTCAAAACCAGCCACCCGGGCGCCTGCAAAGACGAGCGATTTCCAAAAGGCCATGCCCCAACCACGGGGCAAGACCAAGGTCCAGCCCTCGATCAGTTCAGAGGAACTCAAGGCAAGATGACTGACGCCGGCTTGTTGATAAACGGGGGCACCTCGTTGAAAGAGTAATATTGGGATTTGACTGTCATCGGCGGTGGGTTCCAGCTTGGATCCTGGTACTAAATTATTTCCTCGTCGTTGGTTCAAACTATATTCGCTCACTTTTTTTTCAAATAGAGTCTTTCTGGATTGAGCGTCCCACAGATCACAATCAGCTACATCTTTAGGCCAGTCAGCAGCAACAATCGAGTTTATCTTGTGTTGTTCTAAAGACGGGATTTCGTTTGTGCGAGGAGGTACCTTTTGAGGAAATCTAAACCATGATTGATTAATTTTTTTTTTTTTTTTTATCACGCAATTTGTTTCGTTACCTTAAACGGGGATCGTTTACGACGAGTCCGAGAACAGATCCAGGTGATAGAGAACAAGACGAACGAAGTGATTTGAGATCGTTCCATAACGCGTTTCCCTTATATTTCTCATCCGACACAGGATCCAGAATGGCATGGAGTAAGGCAGTTGAACGTGGGCCGGTCAATTCGAATTTTAAAAGTTCTTCTCGAAGATCGTTAATGACAACATCCAATTGTTGTTCTTTAATTGATTGTTGTATAAACTGAATGGCTTCCTGGTAAGCTGCAGGGTGAATCCAGAGCCACAACACGTCTTGTGATGGTTTCCATAAAAAGGAGATTGGACACACGAGCTTTTGAGGGTAGCCAAGGTATTCATAAAGATTCGTATAGCCTACACGGTTGCCCCTGATGTATCTCGCACTTGTCACTGAAGCTGATCCGAGATCAGTTATGGCGTTCAACGCTTTCCCGATATCCAACAACTCTCCCTTTAATTCTACACAAGCCATGTAAGACGCATCATGGGCAATACACAGTCTTGTAAATGACTTGTAGGTCACTCTGGATGATTTCACGTTGGGTTTAGATGCGATTCGATGCCCCCAAATGTTAGTCATCTTCATTCGTTTGGTATGCCACATGTGTGTTTCTAACCATTTTTTGGATTCTATGTAATAAAAAAAGTCAATATTTGGTGCTATTTTACGAAATTTCATATTACTTTGACGTCGAAGATATTCATCCACTAATTTAACCGGTTTTTTAACTTTTCTCATCTTCTTTTTTTTTATTGATGCATTGGGTGATGATTGTGAGGCCTAAAGAATTAATTTACGTGTTTCCTATCCTGATCCTTTACCTCTTTGGCTGCCTTTGCTCTTAAACGAGCAGGTAATCTGTTTAGGTTATGACTGGCCGTTCTTCGACGAAGACCACGTGGAAGTGACTGAAAGGCAAGTTCGTTTAAAGCATAGCTTGATATCTTCTATAAGCTTTCTCTTTCCATGTTTCAAGGCTATATATTTTTTTTTTTTTTTTTTTTTTTTTTTTTACCTTGCTTTTTTTATAGCACCTTGCATAGAATTGATTTCTGAAATACGAGCTGAGGCAAATCTGTTGGCGTCAATAGGTCCTGTAATATTCATTGCATCCTCAGCTTTTTTTTTTTTTTATGAGTTTTTTATACAAACATTCACATGAATATAAATAAATATATATAAAAAACTCACATAATCTATTGTCATTTCTGTTATGTGATTTGATTTCTCGAATCTGTCGGTTTTTATCTCTACGTTTTTGTTTTCCTGAGAGATCTTTGTTTGTCTCTTGAGGTGTTTTGCTGGAAGACATGATCTACAAGCAAACAAACAAACAAATAAAAAAAGACATTTACTTTTGACATCACAAAATTTTTTTTTATGACAATTTTAAAAATCCGCTAGTTTGAGCAGGACTATTAAGCTACATCCTAACTAATGTAATTGAAATAGATGAATAATTAACAATGCTCACTCTTTTAACTGTTTCTTGCATGAAAAGAATTCTTATGTCATTACTGCTTTTATGCATGTTCTCTCTCTCTCTTTTTTTTTTCTTTCTTTCTTTATTCAATCATTAGAGTATACAATTAATCTCTTTTTTAACTGGGATACTCATAAAATGTGAATTAGACATTGTGAGAAATTAAAAAACAGTGGTTTTGTAATGTGGTGTACATCATGGTGCAAAATTGGGATAAAGTATCAATCTTATGGCGCGTGTGGAACTAGTCTTTGATCAACAAACTATTCGTTATTAAAAGATTTCGTGTATCAAGGGTATCTGAGAATAATATGATACAAAGTGTTTATAAATCTATGAATGGGAAGAGTTTTATATTTGATAAACAAAGAAACAAACTCAATGAACTCAATATATATATATATACAGAACAAAAGACTCCTTATGGAATATCAACTGGCGCCGAAAAGACTGCAAAACGCTTTCTTGGAAAAACAAACTGTTACGTTGAAATAAAAAAAAAAAAAAAAAAAATACAAAACGACGTTTTCAGGAATCGAATCCTTACTTGTCCTGCAGTTATGTATTTGCCACTCCATTAGCAACTCGATTATATTTTGCACCAGTAAGTACAGACTGTCTTTTTTATATATAAACTATTTTTTTATGTATTTCTTCAAGTTCAACCTGAGACGAAATCACATCTTTACTGACATATGTCTTAAATTTGATCGGGTTTTGGTTTATTCTTAGTTGGCAAATGAGCATTGGCCCAGTGGGGTCCTCAGAAAAGCAGATTCCAATATTGTCCATGTCGTCAATTAACTTAGATATTTTAGAGGCGTTTGACTCATTATAGGGCTGATAGTAAAACATACAGATTGCTTGTTCTCTACTGATAGTAACCATGATAGGAAATTCACATTAGAAAAAAGGATGGCAAAAAGAAAAAAAGATAGCCTGCACAAAAAAAAGTATGAAACTAATGTAAGGCTTTAATTTCTTATATATGCTTCTATCAAGAGCAATGTTGAAAGAAGTGTAATACGTGTTATTTCACTCTTCTTTCTCTATGTTTTACAGTCATGTATCTACTTACTATTTCACAAAACACGAATTCGTACGGTTATACTCATACTAATTTTGTTATGCGTGATCTCTTTTGGTGCCCAAACACAAGTGAAACTTTTGATACTTTGAAGCACATCGGCGCAAAGACCAGCGTATTCATCTATTTTAAGTGTCTGTGTGACTTTGGAACAAACTTTGTTTATAGCTAAAATGCTTATTTTGTCAACTCCTTGTGATTCGTTTTCCTTTTTCGAATCTTCAAATAATTATAAAAGAAGAGGCTATCCAAGGGGAAAACTTTTCATCAAAGCTTAACAACGGTCAATTTTTTAGAGTTTCATGTCAATCTTGTTGTTACTCAATTTTGTAAAGAAAATCATGAATATCAAACGATGAAACACGTCATGACAAAGAAGAGAAGGAAAAGACTGTATTTGAAAGAAAAAAAAAAAAAAAAAAAAAAAACTTTTTTTAAAAAAAAAAAAAAAAAAAAAAAAAAAAACTTTATGGCGGGAAAATGAAAATAGATAAAAAGGCTTTACTGCCAAATGAATTGGAAGTTTCTATTTAATAATTGTCAAGATGTATCTTACAATTTTATCTGCCTTTTATGATACATAAGCTGAGAAAAAAACTGGGTAAGGCCATCTTCTGACTAAGCCTTTTGCTTCCTCATACAATGAGGTCATTATGCTCAAGTATTGTGAGGGAAAGAGGAATAAAAGAAACCAACATTTTATCTTGCAATAAAGCGTATTTCTCTACACGTTACTGAAAATATCGTGATGAGTTTAATGAAATTCAGCTCTTTTATGATTGGAGCATTTGCTTTAAGCAGTTGGAGAAAGATTTTTAAAGAAAAGAGAAACTTTTACTCATCTTCTTCAAATGAAACGACCAATCATAAAGACATTCTTTAACTTGTATCAATATTTTGATTTGTTTAATAACCAAGTGCACGTTTCTCCCCCCCCCCTTTTTTTAAAAAATATTTTTTAATATTTTATATAAAAGAATATCTGCGGAAAAGCTAGTTATGTCAAACATGTTGGTATTCATAAAACTTGAAAGGAACAAAATAAAGAAGCGTTATTTAAAGTAAAAACAATAAAATTTTTTTTATTTAAAGCAATAACATAAAAAGGAATTGCTTTGTTTATAAAGAAAAAAAAAAAGAAAGAAAAAAATACTTACAAAAGAGAAAATCTGGGATAGAGAAATATTATAATCAGAACATGTATTTAAGTTATTTTGCAGCTTTTTCCGGAATTATCCAAAAACCCTAAGGCTTTTGTTTGGACCCTCTTAGAATACTCATCATATTTTATAAGATACCAAGATCCCAGATTCACCCTTTGATCAGAGCCTGACAAGTCAACGACGATAATTCCGAGTTTTTCATAGTAACTAAACTCAACCTCACTAGGAGGCAAGAACCAAAGTGTTTTTTTTTTCCCCTCACGCAGTTGTCTTTTGTCCACAAGGCAAGCTCACTGTGTACTAATCGGAGAACCCTTTCATCCACAGCTTGTAAAGGAGACCTAGAGTAAACTGGGGTGTCAAGATATTGCGGCCTATCACCCAGACCAAACACCAGCAGATATTAAACAACCATAGAACCAGCAGATATCAAACAACCATAGAACCAGCAGATATCAAACAACCATAGAATCAGCAGATATTAAACAACCATAAAGCCACTCTTCTAAATTGTTTTAAGGTGATTATTAAAAAAAAATATAGAAAAGAAGTATTTTTTTTACCTAAAACCGCTAACAAAGCGGATGAATACCAAAAAAAAAAAAAAAAAAAAAAAAAAAAAAAAAAAAAAAAAAAAAAAAAAAAAAAACATACAGAACATACCAGCAAACAACCTATTATTTTGGGACAATTATTAAAGAAAAAATATATAAAGAGGTACTTCTTTTTTTTTTTACCTAAAGCATCCACTAAAGCAAATAAACACCAGATATTACCTATATTGAAGAAGAAAAAAAAAGGAGAAAGATAAAAAAATTGAAACATGTTTTATGTGTTTTTTTTTAAAAAACAGCAAGTGCCACAAAAACTCTATTTCTAAACACTCACTTTAAATGTGAAGCGTATTATGTTTATAAGCTATTTTGTATAATTAAAAAACTTGTCATTCAATTTCTTCTTTCTTATGAAACTTGAACGGAAAGAATCTGACTACCCGTTGATGAGATAGTTTTTGCTTCTTTTATGCTGTGTAACTCAGTGTGGCGTTCAATTTTCTCAACAAAAAAAAAAAAAAAAAAAAAAAAAAAAAAAAAAAAAAAAAAAAAAAAAAAAAAAAAAAAAACAAAGCTGCATGGAAGCTTCTGTATTCTTATAGACATCATCAGATGATACTTGTTGACAAAAGTACAGATTTACTGAAACTGTATAAAGGAGAAGATAGTGAGGAGGTAATAAGCAAAGAAAAAGGAAAAATAAGAAACGCGATAACAAAAATAAGGAGCGATGTATCACAAGTAAAGGCCAAAAAAATAAAATAAAACGAAGCGTTAATGTCTCTTTAAAAATTTTGAAAATAAGCTGGATTGAGATATCACAAATGTCTTTTTTTTTTTTTTTTTTCGTGATCAAGTAAGTTACTGGTCTAGCCTCATGATTAAAGCTAGGCTAATTGTTTAAAACAGTCCCAAAGTCATTGTACAGTTTCCCTCCCCACCCCTCTCTCCATTACTCTATAATTTAACAATAGACCTAACAAAGTACTTGTTTCTTCTAAAAAGAAGATCTAGGAAGAAGTATTGCCAGAGTCGGTGTTGGTACCTGAGGAAGAAGCGGCGTCAGGTTCAGAACTAGGATTATCTTGTGAGGAAGTGTCCTATACAGTGGTCTTTAACGAGTTATCTTTTGAATTAGGAATTACTGTTTTGACTAATCACATCAGAGGAGAAAGAGGTACTAATTGATAATGAAGCATCTAAAACGGGAAGCCAAGAAAAAACAGACCCGAAGGTCAAATCAATTTTGGTGATAAATTTCGGTGTAGCCATTAATGGTGGACATTGGTTCACAGCCTCTAATGCCCTTGTGATATTGAAGATTAAGATCTTAAAATTGGATACATTGATAGGAAAATTGGTCCTTTTAGTGGTAAATATAGTATGTAAGGGAGTCTGTAGGTTGCATTTATCACAGCTGTCTTTTGCTACGACCTGAAGCTTTACAATATCGATAAAAAAGCAGGTGTCTTTAGCTTTGACTTTGATGGATAGCCCTAGACCTGTGTTCTAGGAAATGAAAAGGGAAAATGTCTTAAAGTTGGCTGAATGTGTAAAAGCTTATTGAGACTGAGTAAAATACAGAGTCAATGAAAGGCAGTTATCAGTGATGTCTTATTTTGGGAACAGATTTTACTTCACTCCCGGTACCTTCAAAAATCTGCTTCTGGTTACGACTCATATCCAAATATCAAAACTCACCATGATTGGCGCCTAGAATTTCTGCTCTGTTGCTCCAAGGTCAAATTTATCTGTCTTCCTTTTTTCTTCCTTTGTGTATCCCAAGCAGTGTTACCAGCGATGACCTTTCCATTGTGGTACCAACCTATTCTCTCAACTGTATATTTTAATTAAGCCTTTTTTTTTTTAAAAAAAAAAAAAAGATTTATTTACTCTTTTTTGAAAGTTGCACATCCATCTTCTCTTTCTGCCTTTATTAATTTCAATACAGCTTGCATATCTTTTGCAGTTGCAGGTGAGTTACATGTTGTTTCATTATCGGGCCAGAAATGCATGTCTTTTACACATCTATTATGATAAAAAAATTCACCAAAATAAAAGTTAGTAATCACTGGATAATATACATATAAAATGGTTAATGATCCGTCAATTTTTAGAGATCTTCTTTTTATTTATTATTTTAATTCTTGCAATGAAAAATTAATTGGGATCGGTCAAATTTGCTGAAGTTTAGGAAACCCTTTAGTCAAGTAAAAGTATGACAAGAACAATTCAAACAAAGAAACTGTGGGTACAAAAAAGAAAAAAAAAAGACTTGTCTTGTTTGGGGGCCCTTATTAGTACACATACTCTGACTGGTTTGTTGGGCTGTAAGTTTTTTCTTTTCTTTTCTACGTTAGTTTTTACAGCAGCTGCGCGATATAAGGATCAAAAAAGTATTCCGAATTCTCACTCCTGTTTAGAAAAAAAAAACATATTTAAATAATACCCTTGTATCCAAAAACGCGAAGATTATGACGTGAAGGTTACAAAACGAATACTTGGTAAGTTAAAGTACAGATATAAAATATTCTTTCTGCTTTATATATATATATACGGTCAAGGTGAGTGGTTTTATATAATAAATATGTAAAAAAAAAAGGTAATAGAAACAAAATCAGTCTTTAGAAGCTTTAACCATAAGTTAAAAAAAATTCTTATATCAAACACTCTTATATCCCGCGACTACTGTGTGTGTTTTTTTTTTTTTTTTTTTTTTTTTTTTTTTTTGTTTAAAATATTCGTAAATAAAATTTCTTTCTATTTTTAACCCATATCAACATTTAATAAAAGACAATTATATGATTCATCCAAATCTGAAGTACAATCATGATTGTCTAGGCTGATAAAGCTATCAAACCACAACTTGAGATCAATCATTGATATCATTATTTAATTAAAAATACCTTTTTTTTTTTTTTTTTTTTTTTTTTTACAAAGAGTGAATACAAACCTTCTTTTTCTTTTACATTACCCTTTTACAAAGTTCACAAAAACTTCCCTTGTATCTTCTAGTGACAGTATTTGTTGTAGAGCGGATACGCAGGGGTCATTTATGATGCTTTAAGGCAGCACAAAGCATCGACATACTTGAGTTGAAACATAACTTGACTCTATTGAGGTCAGATTCATTGTTATAAGAAAGTCCCCTTTTTTCACAGCACTTTATTATCGCACCAAAACTATTCGAAAATGAGCAAGAGCTATCAAGCCAATTCTTATCGTAATAAGCATAAAATTTCTTCGGTGTAAATAGATGTTTTTGTTGACATAGGCTGATGATATTCCAGCTACAATATAAATTTCATTGAAGAGAGAGAGAAGAGGGGCTTTTTTATTTGCATAAGAGAAGAAAGATGATTAAAAACAAGATGACTTAAATTTGATTTGTAAACAAAAAACAAATGTCGTCACCTTCATAAATTAGAAGTCGCGGCTTAAGAAAGCGTTGTCGTACACGCCTTTAATCTCACTATTTGAAGTGTGAGGTGTACCAAGTGTCAGAAATGTGCCAACACTGAGAGAAATACAGCTATTGTGATCTACGATGAGTAGCTGGTTAACTCAGGTTAATGAAATTCATTTATCAAATTCGTGGAGCTCAGAATGCAGTCGTTTTCAGATATAAACCTGGATATTTGATCTTAACTGTCTCTCCCTTGGGATATAGTTTATGCACTCTATTTCATTGTAGAAATACATATCTCAAAAAGTAAGTCGATTTATGATTGTTATATTATACATGTTTTTCCTTGGGCATCATTCTGAGCTATGAATAAATAAATTGAACGTATTGTATTTATAATCCTCTTTGACTTAGTCAACTTCTGATATTTTACCTTTGTACCATTTATTTCCGAATAAAGTGTAAATTTGAAACATTATTTCTTGCGATATCTTTTTGGCAAAAGGTACACTATATTTTCTATCAAAAAATAACCATGCCATTTTCTTAAAGTAGCACAACCCATTTTTTTTTTATAAAAAAAAGTGGAAAGATCTTTTTTTTTATTAGATTTGGCTTGATGGTATGAAGAGAGCCAAGCTTTTCTTTGAAGGGAAAAACGTTTTTTTTATTTTTTTAAGCCAAGACATTTTCAGATCAAACAATGGAAAAAAGAGACTTTTTTTTTGGTAACCTAATTTGGCAAGTACTACTTATTGGGTCCCCCTTTTTTTTTTGTCACCCGTCTTTTTTTTTTTTTTTTCTTCCTTCCTTCTTCCTTCTAAGCCCGTCTATGCCACCTAACGCAGAATTAAGGACAAGTAGGTTAAAATCTACTCGTGAACACCCAGATCATCGACACCCTCTCTACCTTGGTACTTGGAAACGTTCTATTCCTTACGTACACGACGATTTCGCTCGCGATGACATGGATGAGCCTCATCTGAAGCGTAAGCACACCATTTTGCGAGAGCATCCCGAAGTAGAAAAGTTATACGGCACTGATATTCGAACGTTTTATGTGACGATCGCCATCACCGTGGCTCAACTAGGCATTGCTTATTACTTTAACCAAGCCAACCCGCCCGTTTATATTTTTCTGCTGACAGCTTATTTCATTGGCGCTACTTTGACTGGTATGATTGGTGTCATCATTCATGAAGCTTGTCACTGCTTAGTTTTTGAAACCAAATGGATGAATCGATATGTCGGACTCTTGGCCAACGTTACCTTACCTGTACCAATCGCACAATCCTTCCGACGTTACCACATTGAACACCACACTTGGCAGGGCGTAGAAGGCAGAGATCCTGATTTGCCACTTGATTGGGAAAAGAAGATGATCAAAGGAAATGCGTTCACTAAATTGCTCTGGATATTGATTTACCCTGTAATGTACGTCGTTCGTGGTGCAGTAATGCAGCATGATCGTGAGTTGACACCATCAAAGTGGGAATTGATCAACGTAGGCTTTACGGTGGTGATGGATATAATCATTCAGAGATACTGCGGATGGCTCGGCTTATTCTATTTGTTCTTATCTCTTTGGTTTGGTTATTCTCTGCATCCAGGTGCTGCTCATTTTATTCAGGAACATTATACCTTTGATGATGGACAAGAAACTTATTCTTACTACGGTATTTTAAATGTACCCTTCATGAATATTGGTTACCATAATGAACATCACGATTTTCAAAAGGTAAACAGAACAAAACAGAACTTTCCTTTTTTAACTTTTTACAGATTCCTTGGTCTAAATTACCCGTTCTCCGTTCCACTGCAAGAGATTATTATGACAAGCTAGCTTACCACACCTCTTGGGTTATGGTTCATTGGAAGTTCATCACTCAATCTACCATTGGTCCTCAATCCCGTGTTCTTCGTACTTACGAACAACACAAACAAGGTCGATCCTTGCTCGGAAAGATGCGTGACTTTGACATTTGGAAGAAGGAATCTGCCGCACTGCAATAGACTGTTCTTTTGCTTTCTTGTATTAATTTGCTGTATTTGATTCAATAAACTATTTCTCTGTATACATTTCAAAAAAGTCTTGTCTGTAATTGAATAGCGCATAGTTGTTGCATTTATTTAATACCACCGTTCTTGACAGTAGCGACCTTACATTGAACAGATTCGCCAGAAGCAGTCTTGATCAACAAAGGCTTATCGGTGTAATGAGCAACACAGTCGTCATTGGTCTTGAGCTCGGGTTGAACAGTCTCCCAGTACTTCTTCTTGGGGTTCAACACCTTTTCGTGTTCACCCTCTTGACCTTCAATGTAAACTCTGTCTCCAGGCTTCACCTTAGAAGTGTCAACAGGGCCCAACAATTCAACAGCGGAACCATCAGGAGCAGTGGCACACAAAACCATACCAAAGGATTTAATACCACGCATACTAGCAGGTTTCAAGTTACATAACACAAGTACATAACGGTTTTCCATTTGTTCAATGGGATACCAACGAACAAGACCAGAAACGATCGTACGAGGTTCAGCTTCTCCAACATCGATTTCTTCCACGTAGAGAGAATCGGCACCTTCATGCTTCTTACATGACTTGATGTAACCCACACGGATTTCAATACGAGAAACAACAGGTTGATCAGTTTCAACAGGTGCAGCTAATAATACGATGTCAATGGATGTTTTCAATTACTGTTTTTTTTTTCTCTCTTACCAGCAGGCTTCTTTTCTGCCTTCTTCTTTTCCTTCTTGGGCTTATCACCTCCCTTCTTTTCATCTGCTGGCTTCTTTTCTTCTTTTTCACCCTTCTTTTCCTCCTTTTTCTTGTCCTTCTTATCATCCTTCTTCTATAAAAAAAATATAAATAAAAGCTCTCTTTTTTTTTTTTTAGGGTAGATACTTACTGCTACAACGGGAGCAGCAGGCTCAGGTACATCATCCAAGTTAATTTCAATCAATGGGAAATCAGTTGTCAAACCGTTAGCTTCAACAACGACGTGTTGAATAAGATCAAACCAACGCAAGGTGTTGGGACAACTGGTAGCTTTGAGGTTTTTCTGTAAAACGATTAGCAAAAAAAATTTTTTTGTGCGTGTGTATAGCTAACTTACAGAGTAAGAGTAAAGAATACCAAAGACAACGACGTCCACAATAGTCAAAGTGTTGCCAACAAAATAAGTTTGGTTACTCAAGTGTTCATTAAACTTCTTTTCAATGTGAGAAACAACTTCTTTCTTGCCAGCGTTTCTGAGACCTTGAGTGGCAAAAGATAACCATTCATCAACCTAACTCCTCTAATGTTATAAAAACGTTTCAAGAATTATTGTTTTTTTTTTTTTTTTTTTTTTTTTTTTTTTTTGTTTTACCTGAGCTTGTTCAGTAGCATTTTTACCGAGTAATTCAGGCTTGGTTTGAGAAACAATGTATTTAACAATGGCGTTGGGTGCATCGATTTTTTCTCCAGAAACCTTTTTAATAATGAGAATTAAAGTCGACCTTTTTATATGAGTACCTCTAAAGCAAGATCGCCTGTACTAAGTTGAATATCAGACTTGAGTAATTGATGAACAAGACGAATTTCTTGGTTAGATTTCTCGGGAACAGCAAGTGTAGCCATTTTTTTTTTCTATGTGGACAGTGATAGAGTGAGGAAGAAGAAAAAAAAAAGACGCGCTTTACATGGCATAAAAAAAAATCCCGAGTGGCTTGCTTGTACACAGGGGCTTGTCTTAAAAATTGGATCATTTTCATTTTAAATTGGATGATTTATTATTTTTTTTGAGATGATATTTACAGTTAAATTAGACTTCTTTTTTTTTTTTTTTCATTTACAAATCATCTAATTTTAGATCAATTCAATATATTAAAGTGTGTGTGTATTTACAATATCTTCAAGACTGAAAAAAAAGTACGATATGCAGCTTGGGTAAATTATGCCGAGGCTGGTCATTATGATTAAACTTTTTTTTTGGGAGGGAAGCTCATAATGAGAGAATGCCCGGTAAACTTGATTATTTTTAGATAAAAAAAAAATGAATGAGATGTGCTTTGGAAAATCTGAAAGACCTAGAAAGGGCCATCAGCCCAAATGCAAAGCATCTCCGATCAGGGTATAATACTATGATTGAATGAAATATGTTGTGGTCACGCAATGCAGCTTTCCACTGTACATCATGTATATATTTCTTTTAAAATAGTTGTTGTTTTTAGATGGATTTACAAAGAAGACAAAAAAAAACACACACACACACACACACACATACACACACAGGGATAAATGGGGCTAAACGCTTAAATTTCAATCCCAGATAAGCAAATCTGCAAAGTTTTCTCGTGTCTGTAACCTTACTCAAGTAAAAATCACGATGCCACAAAATTATTTGAAAAACCCTGTCTCTTAATTTCTTTCTTTTTTGCGCCTCCTTTATTTTTATTTCTTTTAATTTTGATGTGCTTTTAAGCTTCTTCTTTTCTTTTTTTTTTTTCTTTTTTTTTTCCTCTCCTTATTTCGTGTAAATAAATCCCTACCCACATATATTTCTTTCTCAAAACGCGTTTTCATTTGTATTGATGCACAACAACAATAGCTTTGTTATTCGATCAGACCTTCAACAACCCAAGGCAAGGAACCAACCTCAAGGACAGGTAAGAAAGATAGTGAGAGGGGAAAGTATTTATACTGTATATAGCTTGCAGCATTAATGAAAGAAAGATTCGAATCGGATAACGACATGTTTTATTTGGAGCAACAGAGATCTAATAGTGCACCTCCAGACCCACTTCAATTTCCGGAAGAGCCAAGGAACCAATGGAATTCGGCTTCCCTTTTTGAGCCCTCACGTTTTACATCCAATCGTACTCCAGTAGATAATTTTCCAGGTAAAGAAAAGTAAGGAGAGATAAATAGGGGAATTCATTTTTTTTTTTTGGGTAGAACATAACGGTTATTTTAATCGTACTGAAAAGACGATGCACAGTTGGATGTCTTCAGAATTGAATGAAAGCAGCAGTAGTCATCAGACAAAGAAAAATAATTATTTTTCAATCTTTAATCAACCAGACGAATTATTTGCTCCTCCCAGGCCCATGTCACCTCCCGTCCGCAGTAATTATATGACCTCGCCTATTCCTCGTGCAAACTCCACTCCGCCTACCAATCATCATTTAAATATGAATCAAAAGCAGCAGATGGAAGAATATAACCAACTAATTGCTGGTATGTCTGTTATGAATATGAACGAAAAAGTAAGTGGAAATACAAACCGTAAAACCTTATTACTCACTCCCTAAATTTTTTTAAAAAGCAACAACAGCAAGAGATGTTATCTAAAAGAAATCTTCAACAGCAACAGCAACGTTATTATCAATGGATAAACCAACAACAGCAACAGCAGCAACAGCAGCAACAGCAACAACAACAACAACAACAACAACAACAGAATAACACGAATATGTCCGTTCAAAGTATAGATGCTTTATTGAATGATAACTGGCCTGGTTCAGGTAAAAGAGAAGAAAAGAAAAAAAAGGGAGATATCTCCTATCCATGATATTCACGACTTTCTATTGTAGGAAATATGGCTTGGGAAACGGACGTGATTCGATCCAGACCTTATATGGCTAACTACCACAACAACAACAACAACAACAGTCAAAGCCTACCTAGCACTCCCACTGTACCTATAAATACCAACGCTCATGCAGCATTGAATAACGATAGGCTTTTATTACAACTCCAATCTCGTCAACGACAGATTCTTTTACAACAAGAGCAAATTTTGCTTCTTCGAGAGCAAATGCTCAGACAACACCAGCTTTCTATCGGACGCCCCACTAAACCAGAGATGGACGTGGCCATTATTCGCAGTCCCTTGTTGGAGGAATTCAGAAGCAGCAAGACCAAGAAATTTGGCTTGAAGGATATCGTTCATCACGTGGTTGAGTTTAGCGGTGATCAACACGGCTCAAGATTCATTCAGCAAAAGCTTGAGATGGCCAGCAGCGAGGAAAAGCAGCTGGTGTTTGATGAAATATTGCCCAACTCGTTGCAGTTGATGACAGACGTCTTTGGAAATTATGTGATTCAGAAACTTTTTGAGCACGGAAATCAGGCTCAAAAGACAGTCTTGGCCAAGCAGATGGAAGGTCATATTCTCTCACTTTCTCTTCAAATGTACGGTTGTCGTGTCGTTCAAAAAGCCCTCGAATACGTCTTGATGGATCAACAGGCAACCTTAATTCGTGAATTGGATGGTTGTGTGCTAAAGTGCGTCAAGGATCAAAATGGAAATCACGTGGTTCAAAAAGCCATTGAGCGTATACCTGCTCATCATATTCAATTCATCATTGATACTTTTTACGGTCAAGTATATCATTTGGCAACCCATCCTTATGGATGTCGTGTCATTCAGAGAATGTTTGAACATTGCCCTGAAGAACAAACGGTAAGTGGTGGTCATCCCCTCTCCCCTTTTTCTTTGGTAGCTGACAGTGTATGTATATAGGAACATTTGTTGGAAGAGCTTCATAAGAACACAAGCCAATTAGTACAAGATCAATACGGAAATTATGTGATTCAGCACATCTTGGAACACGGTGAACCAAAGGATAAGGCACTTATCATCAGCAAAATTAAGGGACATGCACTTCAATTAAGCAAGCATAAGTTTGCAAGCAATGTGGTTGAAAAGTGTGTTGCTTATGGTAGTGTAGGTGATAGACAGGAACTTATTGAAGAAGTCTTAATGACACGTCCTGATGGGTAAAGAAGAAAGGAAATAATAGTATTAAAAAGATTTCTAACATTCAATATAGAACATATCCATTAATGTCAATGATGAAGGATCAATATGCAAATTATGTAGTTCAAAAGATGCTTGATGTAGTAGACGGAGTACAGAGAGACTTGCTGATTGCCAAAATCAAGCCTCACCTTCAAGGTTTAAAGAAATATACTTATGGAAAACATCTCATTAGCAGTAAGTCAATAATTAGTTTGGTTTGTAATGTTACTGATTATCTTTATAGCATGTTTAGAAGTTGAAAAACAAATCATGTTAAATAATAGCAATCCCTTAATTGTAGAGAACTTGAGCATTGGCGAATCAAACTAATCCTTTTATATATACGCTACATAACATTCCCCAACTTATATCTCTGTATTCATTCTCTCCTTTTAAATAACTTATGTATTCTTCTTATTGTTGTAAATCAACCTTTAAATTTTAAAATTATCTTGGTTTATTGTTTTTTTATCTGACAGATTTAGTCATATATATATATATATATATATGTATATGTATATATATCGATTTCGTACATGAATACTCCCGTAAACTTTAGTCAAAGCTACTCCTCTTGGATTATCAGTTTATTTATTCGCCTCTTTAGCTTGAGCCATTCAATTCATTATAGTTCACTCCTATTTTACAGCTATTCTTATTTTAGACATGCCTAGTGTATAACCATTAGGAGATTTAAAATGCTTAATATTTCCTACAATCCTTCATACTGCCAACTTCTTGATCAGATTTAACTATTTTTATCATCTTTACTGTTAGCAAGTATACCAGACGGGAGTTTAAATAAAAATTTACAGATCATTTCAGCGCCGAACCTTTTCATTCACACATTAGGGGAACAAAACTCTTTATGTGTATGTATGCGAGCATAAAAACCTTAAAACCATATACAAAAAAGCACCTCCCTTTAGAACGATTGTGAAAACAGTGTTTTTAAATCTTATCAAATAAAACATCGGTTCTCTTTCGGAACCTCAAAAATAGATTGTGTTGCTTTGAGATTTTTTTTTTTTTTTCTTTTTTTCCTTTCTCTATAAATCTCGGTTTTATACAAAAAAGCTCTTTTTTTTAAAAAAAAAATATGTCAAAAGCTACTTCTTTTGTTCGTGAATATAAGCTTGTCATGGTTGGTGGCGGAGGTAAGATAATAAAAGTTATAAAAATAAGAAAAAAAAAAAAAAAAAAGTCATCATCTAAAAAAAAAAAAAAAAAAAAAAAAGGTGTTGGTAAATCAGCCTTGACCATCCAGTTTATTCAGTCTCACTTTGTCGATGAATATGACCCTACTATTGAAGGTAAAGAGATATAAAGAAATTGAAAGGGATAAAGCAAGTGACACAAACCCATTAATAAATAATTTAGATTCATACCGCAAGCAGTGTGTCATTGATTCAGAGACAGCCTTATTGGACGTATTGGATACAGCTGGACAAGAAGAATACAGGTAACCATGACAGCCCATAGCCAAGGCTCATTCCTCTATTTAGTGCGATGAGAGAACAATACATGAGAAACGGAGAAGGGTTCTTGTTGGTATATTCGATCACTTCTCGCATGTCATTTGAAGAAATCACGACGTTTTATCAACAGATCTGTCGTGTCAAGGATCGTGATTATTTCCCTATGGTTTTAGTGGGTAACAAATGTGATTTAGAAGCAGAAAGACAAGTTTCGAGTCATGAAGGAAAAGACTTGGCCAAGAATTTTGGCTGTCAATTTATTGAAACTTCAGCCAAACAAAAGATCAACGTAGATGAATCCTTCTTTGAAGTAGTTAAAGACATTAGAAGATATAATAAGGAACAGGAAACTCGGGGGAGCAATGAACAATTTGGTGTTCAAGACACTCAAGAAGTAGCTGCTGACAAGTGTTGTATCTTGATGTAATCCAAAACACACTTTTTAATATACCTGCCCTCTCTCTCTCTCTCTCTTTCTTTTTTTTTTTTTCCTTCTTTATATTAATATATAGTAAACATAAATGATTTTCGAACGATTTTTGAACATTTTAATTTACAAAATGATAAAGCTCTTCTTTACAAGGAAATGGCTCAAGTCCGACTGTATACTAAACACGTGGTAACAAATTTCTTTTCCAAAAAGCTTAAATTTCATTCTTGTTATCATTCATTATTAAAAAAAAAAAATAGCAAAAGTTGAAGTCCCCATTGTCTCTATGTCAATTTATTTACAAGCCGATCATATCAAACCTATAGTTACAGTCTGTGACTATCATTTTAACTGCAGTATAATACTTATTTATTAAGAGTATGCATAATAACGATTCATGGGCGATAGACGTAAAGGGTCACCCATGATGATTTTATTAGAGTAAATGGCACTTGGATCGATTTGGCTGTAGAATGTACGATGCCCATGGGTTCTGAATTTCCAGGGACCCCATTGGTGGGGATATCTTGGGCTATCTATGATTTCGATTACTTGGAGTGTTTTTGGTAATTGGCTAAAGATGTCTGGGTGGAATACATTTTGGAGATTGATGTAAAAGAGTTCGTTTGATTTGATATAGTCCAAGACAGTTTGAAGATCTAGATTATGACAATAAGAGAGTGAGAGGTATTTGAGCCGAGGAAGTGCTCGGATGTGTGTTTCGTCCAGATGGCTTTGGTTTCCCAGATTAAGCGACTCAAGTTTAGGGCCAAATGAGCGGATGATTCGGTGAAGACAGCTTTTACAGAACCGGGATATTGCCTCAATATTAAGCTCAACTAGATTCTGGCATCTTTCTATATAACGAATCGTATCAGAGCAGCAAGACAGATAGCAACATTCCATCAGGCTTAGGCGGATGAGTGTATCTGGTGATGGTAGGTGAGAAAATAGTTTATTGGTGATTGTTGTGCGACCAAAATCAAGCCGCTTGAGTTGATTTCCATTGGCTATGAGCTGATCAAAGAAAGGGATAAGAACCTGATCTTGTGATATTGCACTGTTCATAAAAAAGGAAATATTTTCCAGCTGTTTGGGTATCACAAAACATTGTAGAATGACATCTCGATTCATTTTTGAGCACCCAGTCAAATCTAACGTGCGCAGAGATTTCTGGAACACAGACTGAAGCACAGGGGGTGATACAAACGTCTCCATCAGCTCTTCTCCCACACACAGTTCTTTGAGTTGGTGACAACCATCGAATAATCTGACCAAATCTTTGGTTCTTATTATTGACTTTGCCTTCTCTACAGACAAACGTAAACCTTTTAATGTGTAAGCCGAAAGATCCATTCGATGAACTAAGGCCTTGAACGTTGGACAGGTGATTGCGAAAGCCTTAAACTGTCTTGGATTTGAAATCATGACGTTTTTATACAACACTCCAATAACAATTGAGTAAAAGTGGCGGTTTACAAGGCAAAGCGATAATAAGTCTCTTGAAGAATATTGACAGTGCAAAGCGATAATCTCAACAAGTTCAACTGATAATTTCTCCATGACAAAAAGTTTTTAAAAACAAAAAATAAAAAATCCAGTTTTTTTTTTTTTTTTTTTTTTTTTTTTTGTTTTTATTAACTAAAGGACTTTGAAAAATGATTTGCAAATTCACACGATAAGATGTGATTTAGGCCTTTTGATTGGTGCTTTAGATCTATTTCCTGGCGTACAGAGAGTAAAGTCATATGGCACATTGCATTGCATTTCATTCAGAATTCAGTTTTGTAAACATTTAAAAGTCTTGGTTTTATGGTTTATTAAAAACAAGCTTCTGTACCAGATACACTAGCATCATAAAATGCAGTTATATTACACCCTCAAGTTAAAACATAGTTTGTTCTTGACATGAAAATGAGCAAATAAAGGTTATGACTAAATGATACATACATTTTTTTTTTTCACCAGTTTTCTCTTAGAGCGAGTATTTCTAATCTTTTACTTTAATAAATCTACAGCGAAAATGAACAATTCTTTAGTGAATCTGTCTAGGATTCCACCTCTATCATTTTCATGGAAAAAAAAATTCGTTTAATAGGATAAAATAAAATCTCGCGAAATTGGTCGTTTTGTTGGTGCATAATGCTTTGTTATCATTTTCTTCTATATTTTTTGATGACGATCCGGAAAACATTGTATTTTTAATATGGCAAGCCAAAGCAGCCCTTTTGTTTGAAAGGTAACAGGCATTTAGTTTTAACATCCATACCTATTTATTGTAAGTCGAACACAAAGGTAATAAAACAAGATTCTATCAATATCTATACTTTTACTATTGTATGCAAAAGCGGTTCTGTGTGTTGAATATTTGCTTTACAGTTGTCCAATTTATTGAGGAAGGCGTTTCAATACGATCTAGATATATGAAAGGACAAGATGCTTCACAACATGACAAGCAATTAGTGATTTTAAATTACATACATTATTTGCCGGTTTATGACTCATAATAGTATTCTCCACCGGTTGCTTTGATCAAATCGATTTGAATCTTGATACGATCCATTTTCAAAAATGAATAAGACATAGACTCGTCTAGATATACACAAACTCATCTTGTTATGCATGAGCTAGTTTTCATTGTACGCAAACCCATCTTGTTATGCTCATTGTTATGGGCCAAATTAAGGGCTCTTTATTGGCCAACAAGAGTTACACGGCGCGTAGTAATTCTTTTGCAAAAAAACGTTGTACTTCCATACTGCCATTGGATCCGGAAACGAGTATCAAAACTAAAAGTGGATTATGACATCGGCTAGAAGTAATGGTAAACATAGGAATATTTAATCATCATTAATAAATGAATCACTGTTAATGACTCCTGTTATATACTTGATAGCAATTCTCTCTGTTGGGTCTTTTCTCTTATCCGCCAAATTTACCCCCGCAATTTTTCAAGTGTTTATCAGAGCTGAAAAAATAAAAAAATCTTTGCTCAGACCACTTTTTTTTTTTTTATTGATCTTATTTTTGGTAAAGGCTTATTTGCATATAGAGAAAGGGAAAAAAATAAAAATAAAAAAAGCACATCATTTTTTCAATTGAAGCCAATGAACGTCTGGGCTCAATTCGTACTGAAAAAGATCACCTTATAAATTATGTTTCTGTTTTTATAATTTTACTTCAGCCACGTCCAATAACTATAAATAGTTTTTGGGTTTCTTTTTCTTTTTTTTTTTTTTTTTTTTTTTTTTTTTTTTTTCTTCTTCTTATCATCACATAATATTATGAAGAGTTCCCTGTTTGTTACCATAGCAACAGCCATCAGTTGTCTAACTCAAGTCCAAGCTCAGGCTGATTCTCCTTTTCTTTGGGCCGAATCACAAAAGATCTTGTCACCTTATTCCAAATCTGGAAAAATGGAACAAATAGGCACTACAGGAGTAGCAGCCATGCATGCTGTTCTTTTAAAGTAAAAAAAAAAAAAAAAAAAAATGCAAACCACCTTTTCTTAGTTTTGATTTCATTAGTGAAAAAACCATCTTAATTATCGATAAAGCTGAATGGAACGAAGCCCAATTTGATTCTGGACAAAGTGCATTTTCTGTACAATACGACCTCGAAACCCAAAGTTACCGACCTTTACCATTGGAGACCAACACCTTTTGTTCAGCTGGTGGATTTTTAAAGAATGGATCGTTTATAAGTACTGGTGGTGGAGAAAAGCGAGGAAGAACCTGGCAGGCAGAGCCTGGATGGCAATCCATTCGACACTTTACGCCCTGTACCGACAGCTCTTGCTGGTGGAGTGAATACAAGACAGGCAAGATGGCAGAAAATAGATGGTATCCGACGGTTGAGCAATTACCCGAAGGTGATATCTTCATTCTCGGTGGATCTACCAAGGGAACAGCCGTCAACCGTAAAGAGGTCAATGTGCCTTCGTATGAATTTTGGCCCCCGAGAGAGGAAGGTGAAGTCCCTTTTGCGTTCCTGAATGAGACGATGCCTTACAACTTGTATCCATTTGTTTTTGTTCTGCCAGATGGCAACCTGTTTATCTTTGCTAACAAAAAGTCTATTATTTATGATTACAACAACCGAAGGATCGTGAAGAGATTGCCCAATATCCCTGGTGTGCCCAGATCCTACCCATTGACCAGTGGTGCTGTTTTACTCCCCTTGGATCCTAAAAACAATTACAACCCCGAAATTCTTATTTGTGGTGGATCTGAGCGTATGAAAAACAATGCCGAAGCAGATGACACCTGTGGAAGAATTAACTTGGGTGATGAGAACCCACAATGGGAGATGGATACATTTGTTCACAAGCGTCTTATGCCTGATGGTGTTATTATGGCTGATGGTAACCTTCTTTGGGCAAATGGCTGTCAGCGTGGATGGGCTGGGTACAATGGCCGTAATCACGATCCTACCTTTGATCCCCTTATCTACACTCCCACAGAAAACAAGGGCAGCCGTTGGACACAGAACTTGGCCAACACGGATATCGCTCGTATGTATCATTCAGTAGCACTTACTTTACCTGATGGCCGTGTCTGGATTGCTGGATCTAACAATGTAGACCCACCAGATATCAATGCTGAATATCCAACTGAATTCCGTATCGAATACTTTTCTCCTCCTTATCTTTTCAAGTACGCTAGTCGTCCACGTATCTCCCATGTCCCCCGAGTAGTAACTTATGGTGAATCCTTCAAAGCCCTTTTGAATCTCGAAGGTTTGGCCAAAAACAAGAATGACGCAGACAAGATTCGTGTGGGTTTGCTTAGACCTGGTTTCAGTACTCATTCTATGCACATGTCTCAACGTTATGTCTTCTTGGAACATATTGTCTCTGAGGATCTTCAGTCCATTGAAATTACTGCCCCACCTCGTGCAAGTATCTTCCCCCCTGGTTCTGGTTTCATCTATGTTCTTTATGATGGCGTTCCTTCTGTTGCAAGTGAAATCTTTGTTGAATCACAAGTATCTGATCTTGCTATATAATTTTCATTCTATTACTTTGTTTACATAATACCATCCACACTCCTTGTATATCCTTAACTTTCTTGTACCAATAAATAACACTCTGTGTTTTTTTTTTTGTGTCTTTTAATAGTAATATTAGAAAGAAAAAAAGGAGGGATAATACTCCCGCTTTTTAATTTACTTATCCAGGTTTAATATGTTTTATGCAAAGTAAATTTCGTTTTTATTTTATTTTTTTTTAGCTTCTACCTTTATTTGTTAATGTGCACGCTCCTTGCGGCGTTTGAATAGAAGCATACAATAAACACTCTTCTTAATGAAAAAATAAGGGGAGAGAAAAAGTGCTAATGAGTTGCTTTGTTTAGAACATTGATGTAAAGATATGCAGGTTCATCTTATTCTATTGTCTGTGCCAGCTTCCCAATGTGTCAAATAAAAATTTGGCTTAGAGAAATTATAAGGAGTTTTTTTTTTTTTTTACACCTTTTTCTGTTTTGAAATTCAGAACTTTTTTAAGAATATTTCGTTTCTCTTCTCTTTTCTCTTTTTCTTTTTTCCTAATCAGCATCTCGACAAAATAAGAAAGGCATGTAAATGAGTAATTTTCATTAATAATTTCCGATACTAATAAGCAATATATTTAAACATATAGGCATCAGCTTCCTTTTTTCTTTTGTCTCGAACAGATAATTTTTAAAACATGTCAGATTCACAATTAATTACCGAATATGACTCCAAACCATCCACCACCTCTCTTTCTAGTGAACCTTGGAATAAAGTACAATCAACGTATGCAGCTAAAAGAAGACAGATCCAAGCAGAAAGAATGAAACAATTAAAGGAACTGGAAGATAAAGTGACAGAGACCACCAACTGGAACCAGAAACGCAAAGAGTGGATGAATACCAGTCGTGGACCGATAGAACAAAATCAAAGAAAGCATTCTGAAGATGTATTGGACGATCTTGAAGGACTGATTGCAGCCTCTACCAAAAGACTAGCCAATTATAGATTAAGACATCAAAAGACCGAGAATCAAAATTCGACTTATTTACGAGTCAAGCATCTGTTTGACAGCAGTGGTCATACACTTGATACAATCAGTACCACACGATCCACTTTACCGAACCCGTCACCCAAAATTGAATCTCCTCGCATCAGTTCAAGTACGACTGCACGTGCTTCCATGAAAAAACCAGCCTCGCCTCCCAACAGATCAAAAAATCTAAGCTCATTTGTAGAAAAATCGACTGGTGAAGATCCTGTGATAAAACCACGTAGAGTAAAGTTGAGTATCACAAACAATATATCCACTGTCGTCACTCCCTCTAAAAAGGTCAAGGATATCAAACCCACTATTTCAGTACCTGTAAGAAGACAGCGAGGAAAGGTAACCATAGCATGTGGGTATAAAGGGCCTTTACTGATCTGTTTAGACTTTACCCGGAAGTCTTGCTCTTCCACCCGTTACGCCCATCACATTACCGCCCATGAAAGTTGAGCCATTGAATATACCCGCTACCAAACCTCATACCCACACTCTAGCAAAGACGCCTACTCGAATACCCTTACCTGGTGCATCAAGATCTGCTAAATCGACAGAAGAGCCTAAGCTGGTGAAAAGCAAATCCATACAACAACCTACCATGCGGAAACTCAAATCGAATAGTACTCTTACACCCAAACTTCAGACCAGCAAATCAAATAAGAGTGCAGATGACAATCTGTTGCGCAAAAACAGCGTAGACAACCATGTTACCCAGACTCAGTTGGTATCCGCCACCAGTAAGTTTTCATTCAATCATGCAAAAGAAATCAACCAAAAAAGTGTAACGTAGCTACCAAAAGAAAAGTATCGACCTTACAAGAAAGACTACAAGGTTTAGTGGATGAAAGTAAGTCTTGGACGTCTCAAATGAAACAAGACAAGAAACCAGAAGTTGCATCGAGATCAAGAGTGTCAACGGTGGAAGATGGCTCAAAGGCGTTGAACTATTCTAAAGTACATATGCGTGTAGCCATGTCTCCCGAAGGTAAAACATTTCATTGACGTTGTAATAGATTGTAACTCTTTATATAGCCGCACAAAAGCTCTATCAGTTCAACTTGACTAGTTATGAAAAGACAGAAATGCTCAATTACGACCAAATCTATTTTGTTGGCCATCATGCCCAAAAGCGACCCAACAGTCCAACCAAGACAGCCTGCAATTATGGTTACGATGATGAGAGAGGAGATTATTTGATTCAGTTGAGAGATCATTTGGATTATCGCTATGAGGTATTGGAAGTGATGGGGAAAGGTTCATTTGGTCAAGTGTTGAAATGCTTTGATCATCGAACAGGCCAAACGGCAGCCATCAAAATCATTCGCAACAAAAAGAGATTTCATGCGCAGGCTCTGGTGGAGATCAAGATACTTGAAGATCTTTTAGTTTGGGATCCAGAGGATAAGCACAATAATGTTCGTATGCTTGGACATTTCACGTTCCGTAACCATCTTTGTATTGCCTTTGAATGTTTAAGTATCAATCTTTATGAATTCATCAAAATCAATGAGTTCAGAGGATTTAGCATGGGTCTCTTGAGAAGGTAAACTACTAAGGTAGTGTATGTGTGTATTGATTTGTTTTTAGGTTTACAGTGCAATTACTCAATTCTCTAGTGCTCTTGCAGAAGCACAAGTTGATTCACTGTGATTTGAAACCAGAGGTAAAGTTATTAATTAAACTGAAAATATATTGAAAAATATGTAGAACATTTTGTTAAAGCATCCAAGGAAAAGTACAATTAAAGTGATTGATTTTGGTAGTTCCTGCCTGGAAAGTGAAAAGGGTAAGATATTGAATATATACAAGATGACTAACCAGATCAGTTTATACATACATTCAAAGTAGATTCTATCGCTCTCCAGAAGTGATTATGGGGATGAGTTACAATATGTCTATTGATATGTGGAGTACGGGCTGTATACTGGCAGAGTTACATACAGGTTATCCCCTATTTCCTGGTGAGAATGAACAAGAGCAGTTAGCTTGTATTATGGAAGTGTTAGGCGTACCTGATTCCTATCTGATTGAAAAGAGTAGCAGAAGAAAGTTGTTTTTTGGTAATATTTATTTGTGCATAAGGTTGATTTATTTACATCTGATAGACTCTTTGGGAGATCCACGCGTTGTTACAAATTCTAAAGGCAGGAAGCGAAGACCAAGCTCGAAAAGTTTAGAACACGCTTTGAATACTTCAGACGAGCACTTTATAAACTTCATTAGCAAATGCCTGATATGGGATCCTGAAAAACGCATAAAACCAGAAGAAGCCTTAAGACATCCTTGGATGCAAAAGACTTATTCAAGGAAAAGCTAATGTTTTGTACATATTTATTCTCAACACACACACATATATAAATATAAAGAGATATGATTATTTATCTAAAGATTTGCCGTATTTCTGCGACATAATATTTTTTACTTGTTGATAATCTCTATCCATTCTCTGTTTATCGCTCATCGTTCTCTTATCCTTGTTGCGTTTGCGACCATCGTTCATTTTGACACCAAATTGAACTGCACTCTTGGGAAGAATCTCAATTGTATCCTTGTATTTTTGCCATTCTTCATCTGTCTCGAAATCCCATCGTGTGAGTTGTGCCTTTTTGTTGCGGTTTGTGCCGTGATCCACAAGCCTTGTTTTACTTTCTTCTTCTTCCTCATCATCCGATTGATAAGCTGTCCTTGAATGTTCATTAAATGAAGTGGGTAAAGCAGATGTTCCCAGACCAAACATATCAATATCTGCCGCATCTGCGTCCATCATACTATTGCTTTTTTCTTCCACCTTTCTCTTCTTTTGCGGCTGTTCTTTTTCTTCCTCTTTTACTTGCGATAGAATAGAAGCCACTGTATCTTTAGCATCTGGCATAGCCTCGTCTTCTTCTTCCTCATCCACCGTCAATCCTTTGAAATAACTCTCTTTATTCGTCTCTTCTGGTTCCACTGTTTCCTCTTTACTGCGTTTTATCGATGATTGGAGCGTGCTCTCGTCTAATTGATAATCTCTTCCAACATCAGCAAATATATCCCCATTGAAACCGTCTTCAAACATAGCCACCGGATCACTCACGATCGATTGTGCCGGCTTATTCAATGATGTCTTTTTACGTTCGCCATGTCGCACATTGGTCATGACTTGTGAAATTTTCTCAATCACCAAGTCTGTCTCTGCAAACAAATCTGTCGAATTCGACTTGGTATCCATATCTGCCTTACTTCGAATGACGGATGTAGGTAAAGCAAACGCGTCTGTATAATGCCCAATTTCATCTGCTAATTCAAACACAAACCCCATTCTTCCGCGCTCAAATAACTCGACGCGTTGCTTTTCTGGCTGCTTTGATTCATTGGTGATATGATCATAAATATTTTTAGCCATTAGGTTTTGAAACATGGGCTTTTTTTCTTCTACTGTTTCTACTGGCATCTCTTCTTGTTCTATTTCCATCGGTTCTGCCTGTTCTTCCTTTGATATATCATTTCGCACTTTATTCAAGAGCGCAAAATCAAGCCCCTTGACAAGATGGGTATGACCCACATCACCTCCAAGATATTTACTTTGCTCGTACAATTGCTGAGGATTCAGCTCTTCGTCGACTTCCTTTTGGGTTCGTTTTAAAAGTTCTTCAGTGGAGAGTTGTGATTCGTCTTGTTCGATTTCTTGTTGACGTCTTTCGGCTGCTCTGTCTCGGTAGTTGATATCTATCTTTGTTTCCTCTTCTTCCTCTTCCTCTTGTTCTTCTTTGGGCTTTTTTTGAAATCTAGTAAAAAAAAAAAAAAAAAAAAAAAAAAATGAACAAACCGACATTGTAATAAATCTTACATTTTTCGACGAAGAGAATGTGGTTTTGCAAATATAGCACCTGTATTTTTTCTAATCAACATGAGTGCTCTCCCGTGTATTATGAATCAAGAAATCTTACGGTGTACTTGGATTCAATCGACTTGGTTGAGATGATTCTTCATTATTTGGTCGACGGGGCGTTGCCATTAGCTTTCTAAAATCCTCTTGCGTTAAACTATAGAATTGTTAGTTTCTGTTATCTAAATTTCCCATCACCACCTTACCCTTCACTCATTCTTTCGAAAAAAAAAAAAATAATGAGAAAAAAATGTGTTCTTTGCGCTCATTAAAAATCAACTTTCTTTTGCTTTTGCTTATAATGAATTATCGAGATGAATCCTCAGACGATGATGATTGGAGAGATCCACACATCAACGATCGTTCAACTGCGATGAGTACTGAGGAAGCAAAAGAGGAACTTTCAGATACTCCAAACGACTATTGGGTACTTCCGCCACACTGTAGTGCGATTGACATTATGGGACCTAGACGTTCACGTTTAGGAGAAATAATGCGTACGACAGGTGTCTATGCCAGATACAATGAACCTCTTCACCAAGTGAATCTCTGGGGAGACCAAATGGCGATTATTAAAGCAAAAAAACAATTGGACTGGATCAATCGGCGTATAGCAGAACTAGACACATCCATGCTCAGACGAGGTAATAAATGGGGCAAACCCGAACGTCAGATGACAGAAAAGGAAAAGATAAAAGAAGAAAAGAAACAACAAAAGATAGAAGTAGAAAAACAATATCTAAAGGATCCTCCGAAGCCACAACCCTTTAACATGTTCTACTACGTATCTCCTGATTCGGTAGTGATCGAACGACTGTTGAGACCGAATGAATCATATTTGAATCAAATCCGCGTAGACTGTAAAACGTTTATCAAATACAATCCTCACACTCATACCTTTCAATTATCGGGTAATGAAGAAAGTCGACTAAAGATGGCGGCGAATCGGTTACGCAACTTGCATTTGAGATATGCTCGTTCAATCGAGGCAGTTACAGCCAGACTGATACAAAAACCTGCAAAAAATGTACTGCTAAAATACAAAAGGCTTCCTCCTGGATTTATTCTATCTGAATATACCTTGCCTGATATAGAAAACGTCTTGCGAGAAAAGCAGCGAATTCTTGAGACAATCAGCGTAGAAGGAAACAATTTGTCAGAAGAAGTCAAAGCTTTGGACTTACAAAATGAAGTTAAAATTCAAACATTATTGGATCACGGCTTAGAAAGTTTGCGTCTTAAGGACTGGGTAGTTCGTATGAAGATCCGGTTTGGTACGATCTGTTTGATTGATTTTCCACGAAAGGATGACATTCAATTGACAATTGAGCAAGTTAGCAGCAAAATATTTAATAAGGAAAGATTCGTATCCGCGTTAGCTCCCTGTATCGGCAAAACAGAACAAGACCTTGATTCTCTCTTTAAATATCTAAAAACACATGGCGATGAGTTTTCTGATAATCCGAGAACATCGTTTTTGATCACAGCTGCACAACATCCCTCTACTATTCCAGCTGAAGAAAGACGAAAACAGATCAATTATGGACAGCTTTGGAAAACGCAGACAGAAATTACTTTTATCGACAGAAATAAGTGTGGGCTCTGGAATACAGTAACGCATTGTACAGACTTGGTGGACATTAGCTGTTTTGATCCTGAAGATCCCTATTCTTGGGACCTCAAGTTGCAATATGCTCGCAGCTTCCCTCATGACGACATAAACGCACCTCATGAAAGATTCTCCGAAAACTCGAGTCTGAGTGCCTCGGGTCGTTTGGTACTTCCCTCCGTGTTCGATTATTTCCCCGAAATTGTGACTCAAAAGACAATATGGAGCTACGGTTGGCTTGACTTTGTCATTGAAATATGTAAACAAGAACTCTGGGATTTGACAAAAATTGAGCGTGAAAACGACGATTTGGCTCTGGATCTTTCTCACATTGAACCTCACCGTGTATTATTTAAGGTATCTATGTATAAGGAATCATGGCGGGACAGATTTGCGAGCAATCTTGACTTGAGAGTCGGAGAAGCCCCCTCTTGGACTTTGCGTGATTTTTTGGTCACCCCAAAAGAGAACGCACGTACACTGATGCATTGCGCAAAGAAGTTTGGGAAGGTCTTATCTCGCGAAGTGCCTTTGTATTATAATAAACCTTAGTGTCTATACCACATAAATCGTCTTTTTACGAATCCTACTCAGCGCGGTTTGAATCAGGAGAATGAAAGGCATTATTTTTCTATTTCTCGCTTTTTTTTTCGACTTTATTGAACAGAGAATAGAAATACATGTCAGACATGGCGCCTCTATTCTCCCTGTTTGCAGTAGTTCCTGTATTACTTGGAACCTTCTTTTATTATACACATTATCGTACCTTTGGAAACTTGGACATTACCACCAGTTCTGTTGCTTACAATCGCACACAATACCAACCACTTCTTGACTGGGACAAGTACGCGCTTAAAGTCGAAGGCGTACCTACACAAATTCATGCAGGAGAATTTCATTATTGGCGAGTGCCCGACCGAGATCGCTGGGCTTCCATCTTGAAACAATACCGCACCTCTGGTTTCAACACGGTTCGAATCTACTTTCACTGGGGCTACCATTCACCTGATGAGGGCGTTTATTTATTTGACGGCAACCGTGATGTAGAGTACCTCATGACACTCTGTGAGGAAATCGGGCTCTTTGTTCTTGCTGCTCCTGGACCCTATATCTGTGCCGAAACACAAGCTGGCGGCTACCCAAGTTGGTTACCTGCTAAACGTGAACTACGTATACGTCATAATTACATGATGCTCTGGCGAGTGTACGATGATGCATTTGCTCGTTATGAAATACAATGGCTTCAGAACATTCTGCCTATCCTCGCAAGACATCAAATCACTGAAAACACTGGGACAAAAAAGGGATGTGTATTGGCTGTACAGATTGATAACGAACTATTCGAAAATATGGCGAGTTTGCTGCCTATTGGTCTGCATGATCAAATGAGAGTATTGGCCAAAGCTGCTCGTGATCTAGGTATTACTGTTCCTTTATTCTCAAATGATGGATTCGAAGAAGGTAGTTGGGTGCCTCGACCAGAATTGGATAAAAAGAAGAGTTTTTGGCAAAAAGATAAATTTGGTCTTGATCTTTACGGGTTAGATAAATATGTTAGTAAGTACACATCATGTCAAATTTTGAGAGAAGGTGCTTACATCATCTAGTCTTTGCTCCCTCTAGTTCACCCAAATCTTGGTTAATTAACAGTGGTGTCTCGGTGGGCTCTTGGGAAGAGTGGAATCCAAAAAATATGGAAAACTCAATGGACAAATTGGAAAAGAAGGTACGCGGTTTCGGAGGCGGCGCAAAAGAGGTAATCCTTCCACACTATATAGAAAAAATAGACAACTATAACAATGAGTTAGTCACCCATGTTTATACCTGAACTTCAAGGTGGTTGGTTCAACCATTATCAGCTTCAACACACATACGATCAAATATACGACTACTACGGAGATGAATATACAAAATTACTCTATGAAACTTCGCTTGCTCAAGGTGTGACCATGGGGAGTATTTACATGATTTATGGTGGAACCAACTGGGGAACATTAGGTGATCCGTAAGTGATGCACCTTAGATACAAACTCTAATCAGGTTGTATAGAGATGTTTATACTTCATATGATTATTCTGCATGCATCCGTGAATTCGGTATGCTTTCATCTAGAGGCAGAAACCTTCGCAAGACTATATTACTCGTTCGATCATTTGACCCTTATTTTACAAAGACTGAACGTGTAGAACATCCCAATATTAAGACTTCAATCCCATATACATTCAATCTTCAGCGCGAGGCTGTTGATGCCGATCAGGCCGTAACATTTAATTTCTTTAGAAATTTTGACCGAAAGAAGCGAAATACTTTTGAAGTGAGCGTAGAATTACCAGACAAGAACATAGTAACTGTCGGATGTCATGTACCCTACAAGTCTTCCTTCATTGCTATTGGTAATTATGCTACTCAAAATAATCTACATCTCGTCCTTTCCACAATCCCCATCTTGGCCCGGGTGATCAACAAGGAAACACAAGAAGAAGTCTGGATTGTCGAACCCAACTTGGTCGGTGGTATGATATTCAAGAACAAGCAGGTCAAGGTTACTGGTAACATGCAAGACAGTGTGTTGCGTTCTGAAGGGGATGTTGTAGTTCTCTCATTTGAAAAGGATCACGGATGGACCAAGCTTGAGACAACTCAAGGTAGTCTATACATCGTGGGTCTGGATAAGTACGATGCTGGCACACTTTATGCCGAATTTGACGAACCTTACTGGGACAGCAAAGAAAAAAGACAGTCCCCATTTGTTGCATGGGGAGCAGACGAATTCTTTTATGACAAAAAGACACAAACACTTGATATCAAACACAGAACAAGTGAAAGATCAGCCCATATTGTCTCCTTCTCTCCCACCAGCAATACTCGCATTACTTCTGCACCTGCTCTATATGATCTGCCTATGGTTCGCAGCTTAATTTTTGAACGCCCCAAAAGCCCTCTACCGGTTTCTGTTTCATTCAACCACTGGGAATCACGTTCTGTGGACTTTGCCGATATGCCTTGGCGCTCTGTAAAGACGCCCAATGGAACCGTCACTTTCGACTCACTCGATCATCACTACACCAGTGGTCATATCTTGTATCGCAAGCTCTTCAAGGGCTCCAAGGGTAAAGCTAGACTCTCGTTGAACGCACGTAACCGTGCCACTGTTCTCTTGAACGGCAAAGTGATTGGCGGACACACTTCTTATTCTCGTCAACTGTTTAGTACAGGAGCCAAGATTGGACCTGATCCCTGGTTTTTTGGCTCACATGCATACGACCTCACACCACATCTGTCTGAAGAAAAAGAAAATGAATTGGTTATTATAGTCGAAAGCTTTGGCTTGAGTCGACAGGCCTTCATCATGAACGATATTCGTAACCCAAGAGGTATCATCCAAGCCAAGCTGAGCGGTGCACAAGAAGAAAAGGAATGGGAAATTTCAGGTGTGGATGTACGTCTGTTGACCAATGCCTATAGTTCTACTGGATTTCCCGATGAAGCCTATGAGACCGGTTGGCAAAAGCTTAGACAAGTACAAGAAGATAAACCAACATACAAGGTACCTGTGTCTGTCACCCAAGGCGCACAGTGGTTCCGATTCAGATTTGACCATCACTTGAAAAAGAACAACCATTTACACCATGTGCCTCTTCGTATGCATCTCAGTGGTGAATGGACTGCGATGGTCATTGTGAATGATATGTTGATTGCAAGATACTATGGAAACGGTGACGGGCCACAACATGACTTTTATTTACCTGAAGAACTTTTGCGGGCCAAGAATAACGAGGTCAAGATATTGGCTTATACCTGGAAAGACACGGTAGGTGAGATCTACATTGCTGGATGGCCTGTTTTGCAGGATAGTGGTAATCTCATCACACATTTTGAATCTAATGCTAAACCCCAAGAATACATGGTTTACAAAGATCATATTTTAATGCATGAAAATAAATAAAAATGTTAGCTTCAGCATTTTAAATGTACTTTTAATTAACTTTACAAACTTGTCAGTTCTTCATCAACAAGTTTTATTCATGTTTTTTGTGTACAAAAACTCTTTGAAAGATACAAAAAAAAAAATTTTTAAAATACAAATTCATGGAATTTTATTGAAGTGGAAAAATATACAAAAAAGGGGATAATGTTCAATAAATAAAGTCTTTTTGTTTTTTATGTTTAGAAACCAGTCATGGCCAAGAGAGCAGCGGGAATAGCCAAGGCAACGCCCGAGATCATGTTGCGAGTAGATCCAGAGGTAGAGGAGGAGCTAGAAGCACCAGAGGCAGATTCTGTAGAAGATCCAGAAGCGCCAGAGGCAGAGGCTTCAAGGCCACCGAGACTACCAGAGGAAGATCCTGAGGAAGAAGGGCTTGCACTACCACCTGCAGCAGATGGAGAACTAGAAGATGAGGCACCGGTTTCGGCAGCTCCAGCAGCTCCAGATGAACCAGATGCACCACCAGCTGCACCAGATTCAGAGGCACCAGAAGCACTACCAGCTGCACCAGATTCAGAGGCACCAGAAGCACTACCAGCTGCACCAGATTCAGAGGCACCAGAAGCACTACCAGCTGCACCAGAAGCGGAAGCTCCAGCGGCGTCACCAGAAGGTTCCGCTCTCTTTGCAGGGGCGGCGGCTGAAGGTGAGGAAGATGCGGAGGCATCAGCAGAGGCTCCAGAAGGAGAACTAGAGGGGCTGGCAGAGCTATCGGCTTGAGAAGCACCAGAAGCTGAATCAGTTGTGGAGTCATCAGAAGATGAGGCAGTGGTAGAACCATCAGCGGAAGAGTCACCACCAGCGGCAGCAGTGGAATCATCGCCACCAGCAGCAGTGGAATCATCACCAGCAGCAACGGAAGAGTCACCAGCAGCAGCGGAAGAGTCACCAGCAGCAGCGGAAGAGTCACCAGCAGCAGATGTAGTAGAGTTGCCGGCGGCAGCAGAGGAGCTGTTACCACCATCTTGTGAAATGATCAAACCACCAATGTAGGCCATTGTGCTGGGATCTTTACCGACAGCCAAAGAGTAGTCGCTACCGGCAGTAACGTTATTGGGAACGTCGACTTCTGTAGAGCCCTTTGAAGCTTCAACATCAGTAGCTAAGGCTTGAACGAGTTGGAGAGCGTTGGAGTCACCCTTCATCAAGTTGATAACCAATTTGTCAATACCATCTTGAACCTTTTCCCATGTGACAGTCTCAGAAGAACCAATTTGCCATGTAGTACCTTCGAGAGGGGCAGTAATAGAAACGGGTCCAGCACCACCAGAGGCAGAAGCACCGGAAGCGGAAGCACCAGCTGCGGAAGCACTAGGAGAAGAAGAGCTACCAGAGGCAGGGGCAGCTTGAGGAGCAGCTTCGACGAGAGCGGCAGCGGCAACAAGGAGAGCGAGGAAAGAGGCCTTCATTTTTAGTATTTGTAGAATGGATTGAATAATAATAAAAAAAAAGGAATGTGTAAAAAACTCCAAGATATTTATACTATTTTTTTATTAGCTAATTTACTGAGGTATCCACACACGTACTAGTTCAAACTAAGAGTTGTTTTGGCTTATTTCTGTTATAGGTCCTTAATTAATTCAAAGTTCCCAATTACTGTTACTCAGCCTTAGATGATGTCAATCTTCCCAGCAATAAAGCAAACTAAAATGTAGTCTAAAACATTCAAATCCCCGCTCTTATTCTCTTGCCATTGTCTCTATTACCGTAAACAATAGTAGATGTAGTATTTGTTTCTACTAATCGATTACATGATACTATACCAGCTTTCTGTCAATTTTCCAAAAGAATTATCTTATTACTGGTATAGTAAATAAGCAAGTGCTTTGTAACTTTTCAATCAGCCAATCAGAAAAGATCGCCAAGAAGATCTACGACCAAATGTTTTAAAAATGGAATCGAACTAAAAGCGAATGACTACGTATACAAAACAATGTTCTTTTTATAGAACATGTTTTCCGTTGATGATGACAGTTCCACTAATAACAAATAGTATATGGTAAAGCGCAAACCCAAAGCAGTTCAATTATAGAACGTCTCTTCCTGGTTGTGTCACTTGTCAACTTGTTGAAAATTACATCAGCAATCAGATGTTGCTTGGCTTGAAAAAAAAAAGAGATCTACGCAAAAGGTTATGAAGTAATAACAAACTTATCGGCTGACGAAAATCCTTCTCCAAAAACTTAACAAGGAAAAGGGATCGACGCAGGATCAATGGAGACAGTAACAATATTTACTTATTTCTTTTTAAAAGACTCTACTTAATACCAAGGTTTTTTTATATAATGTTTGCTGCGATTATGTTCGTTCTACTTATGACTCACTAGCTCTTCTTTGTTCGCCTTAAACCATTTACGGGAATACACATAAAAAAAATGGCAATAAGATAATTCAGCCTGTGGACATTGATTTTATTTTGCTTGGAAATAGGGAATTGATTGTTCTGGTTCAAAAAATACGTATTCTGTCTATAGAATTGAAATGTGAAATATATTTCTCTCACTTGAAAGCCATAAAGTAATACGCTCAATCCAAATACTAATATTTCGTAAAGATTTGATCTTTTTAGAGAAGTGTCTGGAACATGTTCATCATAAAACTAAAAATAATAAAGACAAACACCACTTTTTTTTTCTTACAAGACACAATGTGCTAATACTACGTAAACGGATTTTTCTCAGAATACAAATGCATTATTTAAAGATTAGAGCCAAAAAAAAAAAAAAAAAAAAAAAAAAATAGGTTTCTCAGTTACTGACATGCATATTCTTAAATCCAAAGTAGGGTCGAGATCACTTTTTATTATTTAATATTGAATTTTACTGGTGCAGAGTGGATAACAAGTGGAGGTGGAAATGAAGCAAAACTATGCTATAGAAATTTGTGCTTGTATCTTTTTATAGTAACAGTTGCAAAAAGTGCCCAAGAACCTGTTATTCTCAAAGCAGTACATGTTATTTAGTCTGATGCTAATCAGTGTTATTATTATTGTTGATTGATCATGGTTTAATTGACAAGTAAGCTGTAAACCTTTTTTAAAAAAAAATTTAGAAACAATTTAGAAAGATCGTGCTGCGCATCAAATTCATTGTGGTTTAAGCATACATTATGTAACTGTCTATGATGATAGAAAGTAACGGATGTTAATGAACAAAGTGCACAGGGTGAGGACAGGCTATTTTTCCCCTAAAATCCATCTTATTAACGGGTTTAAGATGAAACATCTCCCCCCCCCTTTTTTTTTTGTTAATTCTGGAAAGCAGAAAATAGAAACTTGCATAAAGGAGATGATATGCACCGGGTAAAAGGCTGTTCAAAGTCATTGTGGCTTCAATAAAAGAGATGTGAGCATAAAACCAAGACTTGGCATAAAGCCCTACCTCCTTTTTTTCTCCTAAATAATAAGCGTTTATTCTTGAGTCAACTATGAAAGCCCTAATCTTGTATTCCATCTACGCAAATTTTTCACGTCACGGTAACAAAGCTAAATAACCTTGGCTAGAAATGGAGTTTTTTTTCTTTTTTTTGGCAGGACAGAGACAAAAAGTCCTTTGTTTTACTTTTATGGTAAGGTGGTTGCTGCCGATGATTCCTCAAGCCAGCATCCAATAGGACAACACAATAGCCCAAAGAAACCCTAAAAAACGAGCGTGCACAAGCAATTAAAATTTAATTGAAAAAAAAAAAAGTGAAAAAAGGTGGCGTCAAAATAATAAAAAAAAAAAAGGGAATTTTTCACTGCTGATGTTGTTTTATATCAAAGAAATCAAATCTATAAACATTTAAACAAGATCATTGTTACTCTGTACACTGGGCAATTGATCTCCCGAGAACAAGCTGTGAAACCAAATGAGCGACAATAAATATGAAATTATTAATTCCCAGTGTCTTTTTTTGCCTTGTTCCTAAACTTGGTTATTGAAACTTTTTTTTTTTTTTGTTAAATAAATGACGTTGTCTGATTCTTCTAAAACAGACAAACTAAATCAAAGTGCTGCCTGTTTTCGATGTCGTGGATTCAGGTACTGAACTAGATGAAGAAAAAAAAAAATAATTGGGGAGGAATGAGGTCATTAATAAGATCTCGATAGACATGCCTGTGACAAGAATAAGCCTTCATGTTCACGTTGTTCACGACGAGGAATTACCTGTGTATATCCAGAAGCCGCACCCACACTCAAGAAACTACAGAAAGCTACAGAAACGTTGGGAGATCGAATAAAAAAATTCGGTGATAAACTAAAGTCTGGAGAGTCAGCAACGCCTATATTTGACCGTTCAGACCAAGCGAGAACACCAGAATATTATTCAAGTCCAGGTAGTAGTACAGTTGCTTCACTTTACTCTGAAGAAGAGGATAGACCCCGAACGAAAATAAGACGAGGAGCTAAAGTAGCGTCCACTAGTAATTTCTCAGTTTACCCCTGCAGCAAATGTTTTAAAGATTTACAGCAATGCGACTTGCAACTACCAACGTGTTCTCGGTGTGAAGCCAATGGCTTTGAATGTGGATACAAAAAGACTGAGCCTAAAGCAAACCACGTGTCACAAGTTTTAACAACAATGAATAAAGTCATGGATCAGTGGCAGGATTCCATTGATCGTATGGCAAAAGACTTCGCTCAAAAGACCAGAGACTTTTCAGTAAAAGCAAACAATTCATTAAAAATTAAGCCACCACAGACTTCTTGGAAGATTACGACAACACAGAAAGGTCTTTCGGTAGAATCCAACGTCAATTCATTCAACGACTTCTCAGCCTTAGTTGACCAGTTTAAGCGCTCTTTGTGTATCACTAAAGATAAGGATCAGCCAAAAGAAGACCCAAATCCGGAGAGAAACGATACCGCCTCTACTATGGAAATAGACGATACGAGCTCGATAAGTACAGCCTCTGGATTTGCCATATGGAATTCGTGGTCTCACCCAACTCATGCGTTACCCCAAGACTACCCAATTGATATCTCGGACGAACTGACAGACAATCTGGTCGAACTGTACTGCCAAACTCCCTGCTGCTCTTCTATTCGCTTACCCATCATAAATACTGCTGAGTTCTTGGCGCGCTATCGTGACTCTGAACCCCAAACCCGCCCCGCCACAGTCTTAGTTTATGCAGTATGTGCTATGGCTGCTCGGAATGCCTTTCAACTCCATGTGTGGAGTAAACGTCCCGCGCATGAAGCTCCTAAATACAATATGGGCAAGGCACTTTCTGTCGCTTATTGTCTTCGTGGACGTGAGTTGCTATCAGATAACTTTGATCAACCAAATTTGGACCACTGCCAGGCCGCCTTCTTGTTGTCTTACTGTAACTATCAGAACGGATATCCCAGTGTGATTTATATTTATGAATGGATCGCGTTCAATATGGCAATGGAGTTGGGACTTTACACACCTGGTCGTCAACTAAACCGTTATGAAGCTATGCTGATTTGGTGTATTTACTATTGCAACGCCTGGTATCGAACACTACAAAGAAGTGAAAGCAACACTTCTTCTGGAATCAGCCAATGTAAGCCAAGCTGTCCTATTCCTGATCCGCTTCCTTTACCCGATCTGAGTTTGTTAGCAGATGGTTCTTCACAACAGCAGCAGCAGGTGGCTGATTATTATGTTTGGAACTCTTGGGTTTACTTGATCAAACTTCAAGTTCTTCGTGAGGAATCCATGGTCAGACTGGTGGCTTATCAGCAAAACAAGTCTACAGACACTAGCTTTGTACTGGATTTGACTTCGATGCAAGAAACCCTGAAAGAGTTCTATCAAAGCTTACCGCCTGAATGGCAATCTTCTGCGTCGAACCCCATTGACCCCCCTTATTCACAGTCCGAATGTTCTCAAACAAGCCAAGGCAATAGCAAAGATGGTCAGTTTTGTATCGATAACAAGTCTTTTTCTCGCCACTGTATCTATCTCGTTAGCCTTCATCACAGCGTGAATGAGATTCTTCTGAGTCAAGTATTTGTACCAATGGATCGCGTCCCATGTACAGTGATCTCGATTCAAAACTTACAGACTAGTCTAAATGCGGCAAATAATATAACTCAAATAATTGGAGCCATGGCTCAACAGCAAAACGAGTGTCATGTACCATTAGTCTGCTTTTTGTTTGCAAACATCGTTTACAAGAAATTGTTGAGCTACACATCAAATGAACTCTATAGTGAAACTGGTAGACTTGGCTTATCGCGTTCAGTAGAAATATCCAAAGAGTCAATGACCTTCATATACGACTTTGAAATGTCACGTAGTCTTGTTTGTTTAATCGAACAAGACGTTCAATACGCGCTCTATCAACGCGCTAATGGGATATTTACTTCAGGAAGTTCTCCTACACCCTCAATACCTTCAACAACCGACTTTTCATCCATTCAATCCGCTTGAGCATTAGGTTGTTTTTTTTTTTTTTTTTCCTTTTGTATAGTTACTTTCCAAATAATTCTACCAATCTACTCCTTAATACACCTCCCTCTCTTCCTCTTCTTCTAATCTACTTGTTACAAAAATAATAATAATAAAAAAACTCTTCTACACTACAAGAGAAAGTCAAGATCACGGATCAGTTCATAATTAATTTTTGTATTTTTCTCCAGTAATTTTCTAAACTGGATTAAATCAATCCAAATGTTAACCTTTGATTCATCAAATGCAGCTCGTAGATCTTATTTACCTCGTGAAGAAAGAAAGTTTTGGAATTTCTATTGCCTTCGCAAGCACTGCGTTACTTTAATTAGCTTAAAAGATATCATTGAGATGCTAAAGAGTACAGTTCACAACATCATAAAGAGAATTGATAAATCAGATATGTTACAGGTGGAAATCCGAACATGTCATTTATTATTCAGGTCTTAAAGAGTATATCACTAACAGCAAGAACCCGCGATTTTTGGCACTTGTCTCAAAATACAAAAAGTATATTCCAGCATAATCATTGGATATATCTACCGCATTCTCTCATGGCTTGCATGGTGCCTGGAACGAACGGTTCACTAGTGCTTACTTGAAGATCAACAAAAAAAATATCCCACCTCAGCAACTTCAGCCGCCTCAAAAATGTCATGTACATATTTGAATTTTGTGTACACCTGGAGATAGAAATATTAACACCTCTTGGTAATGTAAATCGCTCCTTGCAGACAAAAAAAAAAGAAGAAGAAAAGAAAACAGAAAGTGAAAAAACTCCACTAGACGTGTTGCTTAATGAAATAAAATAAACCATGCCATTTATGGATTTATACTGATGATTCGACATACTGGGCTTTTTTTTTTTTTTTTTTTTTTTTTTTGCTCCAGTCAATTGGCATAGTTACGATTTTGCTGTGAGAGCTTGCCTGGATGGTGCCGGGTTCCCGGAACCAGGATAGCCCCATCATAAAAAAAAGTTATCTCTTATATACACTTTGAATACTTTGTCTTATGTAAAATTTCATAGGGATAGGTTAAAAACTTATCCCTCAGAGCCACAAATGGCAGAAAATGTCTAATTGAAGAAAAACAAGAAAAGGAAAAAGGTTATTCAACAAGCATAAAGAAGTTTGCATAAGTGTTCATTAGAAATTGACTAGGTTCAGCAGATTCTAGCAGAGCACTGTAGGTAAGGCATGCGCTACTCATGACGGCCTATGTACATGAAATAAGTCCCAATATATATCGTCTCTATTACTTTCGCTTAGGATGCCAAAAGCTAAACTACATGGCTATGACAAAAACATGACGAATATCTGCCTGAAGACAAAGGGAAAAAAGTTTTGTTTTTTGTTTTTTTACAAGAATTAAGTTCACTCTTTCGTACGACCCAGCTGTAATGTCTGTACTTTGATATATTTAGAAATAAAAGAATAATGTTTATTTAATAGTAAAATCTAATCTATTTATACTAATTCTGGAATGCGCAGCTAACAGTGATTATATATGTCAACGTACCAATTGATATCAATATGAATCTACTAGAAGTATTCATATTGATATCCTCTATAGGATTTGTACATTTGGCTTTGCTCCGACATTCTGCCTGATTTTAGCATATTCCTGATTGGGACCAGCATTAGAGGCGTCGACTGTAGTTGTATACGCTACACCAGCCATCTTCATCTGAAAACCAAACCAAAAAAAAAAAAAAAAAAGAAAAAGAAAAAATTGAGACTATTATCGCGAAACGAGGTTTTTGAGTTTTTCTCTGAAGTTTGGCTCGCCCTTATTGACTACAATAGAAGACGATTTAGGTTTTCCAAAGCTGTGATGTATAGTACATTGATTGCGCGTCACTTAGATGATTATTTGGCTGCTGCTATTTACCAACGTCACCAACTATAGTCGGCGCTCATTGGGGGTTAAAAAATGTATGTTTCCTACACAAACAATATTCACATGCGATTTGGAGGCGTTGTTAATGTTATAGTCAATGTTGGACAAAGAAGAGAAAATCTTCAGTGTGTATTGACGGCTAGAGGTATCATTGAATATCAATTTAGAGACCAAATCGCCGATGTTGCCCAACCTGTGAAGCTGATAGCCTAAGAACTTTCAAAACTGTCCCGAACCCTCGCCCTTTTCGAAGACAACGAAACCACGCTGTTACTTACCATGGTTTATTATGATAAAAGATCAGAGTTTACTTTTTGATATTCACAGTTCACTCTTTTGTTTTAGATGTACAAATCAACAATGCCAGACCATTACAAAAACAGCAAGAACCCTTGGCTCTCGTCTGTGGAATAGAGATTTGGCTGCTTGTCTCAATATGTTGCATATCATCAGGTATCTCCAAACTGAAGGTGATGTCCCAGATAGATTCAATCGAGATGCTTCTGTAACTGGAATTGGAATTGGCACAAGACGAAGAAGACAGCTCTCATCTCTTGCTCATTCAAATTAAATGCAAGCCAATTTTTAACCATCATATTCTTGTAACTAATTTTTTTTTCTCTTGCTGAATTTAAAACATTTTTATTTATGAATTTTCTTTTTTAGTCGAATTGTCTCTTGTAGTATAATAACACCATGTCTTATTGTTTATATTAAAGTTTCCTTAAATCAATATATTTCACTAAAAAGCCCAAAAAAAAAGGGAGAACGGTGTATTTGACTATTGAACATGTGTATAGGAGCAAATATGGGCATTCAATTATTCAGCATCCCTGAATAAAACACTCCTCTTTACAGATAAGTGATCCTAGTATCGGGCACTCTTCTTTATAAAATCACCCCAACGTAATCAAATTAAAGTAAATAAAAACGTACATGCATACAATAAAGATAATTGTATAACATGTTATAAGGAGATGTATGACAACTATGGGCAGATTAGCTACCCTTTTTTCTGAGTTCTTGGTCATAGATTGTTCTCGACACATACAATTTAATAGACCGTTATTGTATTTGGTTTACTCTGTCTTCTAATCACCCCCCTCCCAATAAAAAAATATCATTTTACTCGATTTCTCATGTCTAATGGTTTCGTTTTTATAATTATTATCGCATGAATTATTCTTAAAAAAAGGAAGGGGGGGGACGGAAACCCACGATCATTTAATCACTTTCTGATTGTTTCCATAAAGCTTTTCTTTTCTTGTAAAATATGTCATGTATTAGGAGAATACTAGCTTGTTTTTCTTATCGTTCCTGTCAAACGGAATTTGCAGACTTTGTCGAAAACTTGTCTTGTCTCCTCCTTTTTTAGTGTGGTTTCAAGCATACTCTTGAACCTTTGAGATGATCATCATCTATCATTCTATCCTCACGAATACTTTTGAATTTCCACATTGGATACAGTAATAGAGTCATGTGGCGATTTATTCAACTTGGTGTTGCCATTATGTGAATGTTTAAAAGTGTATTTTTTTTTAATTTCTTTAACTAACACTACTATCTTCTGACATTAGTAACCGAATGATAGGAGCGTCGTGATAAGGACGCCCTTGTACATCCTTGTCTATCGTATGTTGTCGCAATGATTTCGATGTATCATAGAGATTACTTACATTTCTAAACGTATTAGATGTAGGAACACGAATGGTCATAGTTTAATTCAAGTACCACCATTTTATTTGCGTATTTCTCAGGCATATGATCCTTTGTTACTCAGGCTTTCAGTTGACTACGAAAAAATTTTTTTAAAAGATGTTGTACTTTTTTTAGAGAAAATGCGCTGTAAGCTTCAACAAAGACATAGCATATTATGCTCAATTGAAAGTAGAAAATGATTATTATTTGTTGGCATTTCCTGAGTAAATAAGCTTGCCGACCACAACAGACTTTTTTTTCTTTATTTTAAAAGAAATAACCAACGTTTTATTAAACTTTTCTTTTCGTATTTGTGATGGCTTTTGATTCTTTTATATTCAAAAGGGTTCAATAAAATAGATAATATGTCGTATTTACTTCATAAACACTCCTATACCGTGTGAGATAACTCGCGTCCTACAATTTTCCTTGGCAATATATACAGTGATTTGCGTTCAAAAATCAAGATTTTCTAAAATAGAAATGCACTTTTTTATTTGGCCAATCAAGAGTCTCTTTTAGTGTTCAAGCTTTCTGCCGGCCAATCAAATGATCTTTAGCTTAATCAAATCTTCCTCCAACCATTCAATTTTTTATATGCCTATTGTGTTTTCGTTGTAAGCATTCTCTTACATTAGAAGTGCGTGGCTTTACCTAAGAATCTTGGTATTCTGACTCTGAGATACTTTTTGTATAATAACTTAGAATCTCTTCTACAAAAAGAAGAGAACATTTGTAAATACAAGTACAGAGAAACTATCAATAAATATATTACGATCCAAATAAGCGCACCTATTTTCTATCCTTATCTTTCTTCAGGCGAACTTATTAGCGATGGGCTTGATGGTGTAGAGCCTGGATATGAGCCAAAAGAAACTGATATAGCCGTTAAAACATTATAACAGCTAGGTAGTCTATCTGATATTTCAGTGTCATCTGGTGAAGAAGAAGAAGAAGAAGAAGGACTGTTAGATACAATGAACGCTATGGAGGAACAAAATTTAGATGAAGCTCCACTACCCAACATAGCTTGGATCTCAGTTAAGTACAAATCATCCAAAGCTGCTCAGTTTATATCTTTGATGCAAAGCGAAAATTGCAAGCTTCTACAATCTGAAAAGGAAATTGGTGTTGCGTAGGATATGACTTACCAATTTAATAAGCAATGGAAAGCGAATGGAGGGATGGTATTACCTGGCTATAAATTGGCATCTGAGGTTAAATCAAAAAAGAATATCGTCAAAATCACAGATAAGCACATCCAACCTGCATCGTAAAAGATGTCACTGACAAATTATGTACTGCTTTTGATGACCTATCAATTAATGAGTATAGTTTATACTGGCACATAACCAAGAAGCTATTTTTACACTCACTCGTACTCAATCAAGAATAGCAGCTCGCAACTATAAAGATACAAAGGAGCAGTGAAGATAGTTTGTTGAATACTTTGATGATAACATCATCGATTTTAAAAGAAAGTGCTTATTTTTCAATGAGAGTGGATTAAAAAACATGGTATGCTCTGTATCTTGGTCGAAAAAAGGGATGTCCGTAGAAGTGGAAGTTCAAACCGGAGGCATTAACTTGAGTATTCTGGGCTGTATGTTTGCATATTGGATTGATTGCCCTTTCCAGATAATTTCCAAAAAAAAGTGGCAATAAAAAGCAGAAGATAGCTAGTACTAAGAGAGGCCTACCTTACAGGACCAACTCAAGCCATTTTCTATTGCTGGCTGAAAAAATAAGAGCATTATTAAACAAACTGGGCTTAAGAGTCATGTATACTGTGACGAATAATGCCGCTATTTATAAACCACTTGATGTTCTCCAAACAATCCATAAACATGGACATACTTCCTTGTTCTTATCGCTTTATTTACCCGTGTTAAACCCTATTGAATAATACTGAGCAAAGATCAAGCAAGAAGTTCGTAAAGCACCATTGGCAAAAAAAAAATAAACTAATAGCTGATCGTATATAAGACGAATAGTTTGAACACGCTCTAAAAAAGAGAGAGGGAAAAAAAGCAGGTATTCTTTCCTCATGTGATATAAACTATTTTGCAGGCTGGTGTACCGGATTACTTGGATATTTCAATAGCACTTTATATTCTTTCTCCAAAACAAAGTGCCGATAGGGAGAAAAATCAATCATTATATCACAATTGTAACCCGGATATTGTACTACTTGATTTATCCTTCTACTTCAAATAATTCAATCTAGAAGTGAAATATTTTTTCTATAGGATTATAAATGATTAAGAAACGTATTTAGCTCTTTGATTGGATGAGTCAAGTTAGGACCTATTAAGTTGAGCTTCATAAAGGTAAATGATTATATCAATCGAGTCGACGGAGGCTAATAATTTACAAGTTTATTTTGTTTAATCATAAAAAAAAGGTAGATAAATATAGCAATAGAAATAAGAAGAAATCTAGTTGTCTTGGCATGAAAAATGATCACCAACTGTTTCGTCAAACTCTTCTTCGACTCCCGCAGATTCTGCTTCCAATTCCATTATGACTTGTTGTTGCTCATCCCAAATTTCTTTCAGATTGGCAAGTAATTCAAACACCTTTATCAAATTAAACCTTCCTTCTTTGGTAGTGGGTACGGTGGCAGTTCTGACATCAATCACTTGCCATTTTCCATTCCAATCAAGTGAGGTTATTGTCATTGTGAGTTGGTTGCGAATTAGAAGCAAAGTAGGTGTACAAAGCTTGGTGAAGATGTGTGCTGATGAGTCTTGGAATCTGGCCTTGAGATATGTGAGGAAATCAGTTGCACTTTTTATTTGTTTAATGGAATCCCCCACGGAGTGAGTGACATTGGATTCGGCACCGGAGGATTCAACCATTACTGCAATCCCTCTATTCTCGCTGATACCATATCCATCCAATAATCTTTTTTCGATATCTTTTGGTCTGTAGTCTGTACTTTGGAACCATGAGCTTTTGTTTTCCTTTGATTCTTTTTCACACCATCTAAACGTTATGTTCTTGTTATGGATGGCGAAAGCTTTCAAAATAGGAATTATAACTTCACAGAAAAACGTTCGCTCATCTTTGTAATCTGTTGGAATTTGTACTAGGCAGTTTTGGTAATAGTCGGAGAGTATGTATTTCATTGCATTGATAAATGGTATTGACTCATCTTCCTCCCATAGATACTTGTTTTTGAAGATACGGTCATCGTTTAAAATAGTATTGTTTAAGAATTGAATAGCACCAGGAACGCGTCTTAATGAGACATTGGCTTTTTCATCTTTGCGGGCTTTGTTGAAGATTGATTCAATATCTCTGGTTGATTTTTGTTTGGTCGAACGATATTTTATATCAGCAATTCCACCTAACTTGTTATAATCATCATTTTTCAGTCTTGAGGTGTTTGAGGTCGACGTAGTGCTTTGAGGGTGTGTCACGACGTTGGGTGTTTTTTAATAAACTATCCCAACTAGTTTTCCAGTCACATCCAGAGCTGGCCTTGGGCCAATCTAAATATATTGTAGCTGAAAAGTATAAATTGAATGAATTTAATAAAGACTGAAGGACAACCTTTTTTCGGCACTTGTATTTTTAACCAACCAGGCAGACAGTAAACCAGTTAGTGGAGTAACTTCAAAATCCTGCTTTATCTGCGGAGTACCTTATCAGGTGATGAATAGTAAATGATTTGGAAGATTTTGCTATTTTTATATTTGCCTAATATTATATACATGTTTAGTTGTTAATATAAGCCATATTTTATGCTTTACTTACTGGTTCCTTATTCTCCTTATTGGCTTCAATTTCCTACAATTCAATTTAGAAGAAATAAAATGAATAGTGCTTATTATAATATCTACACATTTGTGTGTGTATGTGCACTTACGCGTTGTGTTCTTTTTCCTAAACGAATTGTTAATATTCTCCCTATTGTTTCTTCAACTACTTCCTCTTCTTTTTTCTTGTAAATCTCTTGTATTTTTTTTTCTTCCTTCTATTTCTTGCAAGTCGTAATAGCGTGCGAATTCAGTGAAGGTGTTTTTTTGACTTAAAAATCTGTGTACACTGATACAATACTCTCGTAACGGTAGAGAAATGACTGACTTGCTTCCTTCTGATTCCTCGTAAGTGCTGATTTTGAAGAAGACTAGGAGAATGTTTTCATATACAATTTTTGCTATTGAATGAAAATCCAGTTCATGATTTTGGAAATAATTGTCCACCAATGTTGTTACATCAGTCCAAAGGCTGGCCTTGATCGTGATTAGTCTTTCATCCAAGTTTAGCTTTCTCCTGATTTCTTGGGTTAGTATTGTTTTACCAGGGAGACCATTCAAGCCTGGCCTTTTCTTTGGAGTTGACATCTTAAATAAATAAAGAATAAATTGAACTTCAATATTCACTTTTGTTAATTAGACCTGAAGAACAAAATAGGAAATGTTATTATGCCCTCCCTTCATTTTATCTTATTTTATCTTTTATATTCTTATCCCACCCTTCTTTATTTTATTCTTTAGACCGAGCTTAAAATCGATTAATGTTTAGATAGTGTTAATTTCTTCTATTTTATATCTTTAAATTTCGCTATCAAATAAATATTCAAGAAGATTCTAGCATAATAACATTTCCTATTTTGTTCCGACGGTCTCAAGAAATTCTTTCGAGAAATTTCTTTCGACCTAGAATACTTGATTTTCAGTAGAAAATACAGCATTATTCCCTTTTTTGGAACTGAAATAAAAAGTCACTTTTATTATTCTGTTGCAAAATCAAATTTTTATCTGTTAAACTGATAAAGTATTAAAAAAAAACATATAAAACAGGTAATATTGTTAAAACTTGTAAACACACACCTGTTAAACTGATAAAGTATCAAAAAAAAAAAAAAAAACATATAAAACAGATTAGATCATTATCATTTCTAACTTACCAGATACAAACTCCACAAAACTATTTTATCCCCGTAACAATTCTCATGTTTACGTCTGCTATGATTAACTTCTCACTCACAAATGGTTTTTAGTTGGTTTTTTTTTTAAAAAAAAAAAAAATGTTTGGACATTAGATCAAAACCTCTTTTTTTTTTAGGCCTTTTTTACACCGCCAGTGAATCGACAGGATTTTCAAGCCCTATCCTTTTCTTTTGTTTAAAATTTTTGCATCCAGAAAAACAAACTAAGGCTAATGCTTCACTACGTCCCATGACACTTTACAAACTAGTTTTACTTGAACTATATCTCAAATCTACTTTAAAGGATAAAACTAAGTGGATTATATTATATGTTGAAATTAGTGAACTTGTATCATGACTTTTAAATAAAAGAGGAATAAATTTCTGCTTCATTATAATTACCAATGGGTATGATCTTAATATAATTATTATTGTTTTTTTCTCGTTGCTGTTGGTGATACCTTATCGTCATATTCTTACTCAAATACCTTATGATCACTACGAAACCTCTTACATTCATCGTCCGGATTCGATTCATACTGAAATTCTTTTCTTCAACATGCACTAGGGACTCAACTCCATTATTCTCCACAAGGCCATTTCTTTTAAGAAAGAGGATCCCAACAAAGTATAAGTAACAGCAACTACATGCTTTTAAACTTCTAACACGGTAGATTTTTCCAACAAGTATGAGTTTACATAAGCTTTTTCAGAACGTTCCAGTCATCGAAGTCAATATCTGAGCATCTACATTGAATACCTATTTTTCCTTACTTGTTGTATTTTTTTTATTTTATTTACAGATCCTCAGACTTATGCTTTTCTTTTTGAAGAAGTTAAATACAGCTCATATTAGCACCGCTGAACAAGGAAAAAGTAGTTAAAAAGTATCAATAAATGATAATGTAATTGACTTTTAAGCTTTATGTGTGGCCTCTTTTATAAGTTTATTCCTGTATTGTAAAGCATGATTTGCTTATTTTCCCCTCTACTTTCACCCTATTATTTTTTATTTCACTTTCTAAAAGTCTATGAGTAGTGGTAGCTCTTTATCTACGTCTGGTATTCTACTTTTAGGACGAAAGCCCAATAATTTTTTGCTGCAAAAAAAAATTTTTTTTTTGTTGCTTTGCATTCTGATGGATTAAGATGCATTGTTTTTATTGAACAAAGAAATGGCCTTTTAGGATCTTCAGAGTAACATATATCCACAAGCTCCATTTCATCAATTAATTTGGTATTTTTTTTTTTTTGTTTTCTTCAGTATATTCAACAGCATAGAACAAGCAAGCTGCTCGTTCTCTTGAAATGGTTGTCATTTTAATTTGTTTTGCAAGAAGGCTCTGATACCAGGCTAAATCGTGAAAACTTACAACAACACATAGCCATATAAAATTATCAAAAATAAAGCCTTCAAATTATTAGTCCCTTTGACTGACCCATTTTCAATGCTTTGACCTATTTTCAAAACTGGTAACCCAAAGTTTATTGGTTGTGAACAAAACTCTTTTAAAGTGGCCAAAAATTATTTTGTGCAGCCCAACCTATTTTCTTCAGCTGTACCAGCAGAGTTACAAAATAGGCAAACACCTACCAGATCCACCAAACCTACCAGCAGAGTTTTTTTTTTTTTTTGTATGAGGATTTTATTATCGATGTCGCCAACATAGCGGACATCGTTTTGAAATTTATAATAGCAGGGTTTTTAACCCACAAAGAGATCAGATAAATATAACAAGGATATACCCACGGAAGAAGAGACAAAAAAAGTGCGACTTTGAGCATTTTAACCAGCATCATTAGCATCCAAGAAAAGCATTATAACCATCACACTAGGGGCCGAAGCCCCCCCCCCTATCAGCAGAATTACAGCGAACGCAGTGTTAAATTGCGGCGGTTTCTTGGAAAATTAATTTAAACTTCTTATACAAGTAAGGCGAGTACATTTTTTTTATGAAAACGGACAAGGTAAAATATTTGAGGAAAGAGGCAACGACGCAATAGAGTGGGTTGAAGACGTTGATCCATTTCATTTGGAAAGTCTTACGACATTTCAAAAATACAAACAAGCTCAGCCATCTGAGCAAAAACGAATGAGAGATGAGCTTGATGAGACTATGAACGAAGTAAGTTTAAGGATGAAAGAGAAAATTTCTGAAAATGGTAAAATCGGGTATAATGTGTATTCTCCCGACCAGAAAGTTCACTTTCTTTATTACTTGCAAGTTAAATTGTACAAAGCTGCGAAAGCTTCTAGGTTGTCTGGTGTGACTGAGCGTACTGGACAACAGTGGGCTAAAAGATTAAGGACAATCCAGAATAGAATATATTCGAGAAGCAAACAAATCGTGATAAGAGAAAAACTGGAGTATTACAACAAGTACATAAAGAGTATATTATAAGTTTATACGATCAGCACCCTCAGGCACGCGTTGTGGATGTAGTTGAGAGTCTGACCAAGTCGTTTGAAAACTTCAATTTAAAAGAAACAAGCGTTCACAACTTCATGAGGAATAAATGCAATTTGTCTTTTAAAAGAGTTACTTTGCATTCTAAAGAAAGAAATTCTGAAGATAAACTCTAATAGCGATTCGAATGGGCAAATCGATGGTCAGCAACTGATATGGACTATATCTCCAACTGTGTTTTTGTTGACGAAAGTGGCTTTAATATAAACATAAGTCCGTCTTCAGCTTGGTCTACAGTTGGTACACCAGCTATAGTAACAACTAAGTCAACTAGAGCAACTTCCCATACGATTTTAGGCGCTATCAGTGCCATGGGAATAGTAGACATTGAGCTCAGAGTAGCAGAGAAACCTAAGCACCGTAAAACTGAAGGTGGAAGAAAACGAAAGCAGGCATCAGACACCAAAAGAGCAAAAGACACTAAGACAGGACATTATTTGAATTTCATAAGGAAAACTCTGGATGAAATGGATAAAAATCCTCTATGAGCCGTTTTTTTTTTTTTTTTATTGTTATAAATAATGCTCCTATCCATACACACACAGACATTGATGAATTGATCACTTCTAGAGGTTACAGGAGTATTTATCTTCCTCCTTACTCTCTTCAACTCAATCCTATTGAGCAATTTTGGTCTGTTGTTAAGAACAAAGTTAAGAGAGGAACCTTTTCTGACAACGAAGACCTTAAGACGAGAATTGCTGAAGCATGCACTAATGCCCCTGCTCATCATTTAAAGGACTTTATACAGCACTCTTATAATCAATTTGATAAATGTAGAAATAAAGAGCCCATTTAATTATAAGTTTCCATGAGAGTATGCTCAGGATTTACCCGCATTTTAATTTACAGAAAACTGCAAATCAATTTTTCAAAAAACCGCAATTTGATTTTTGAGAAAACCGCAAATTGTTGTGTAAGAAAAGCGCGATTCAAAACTTTATTTTCCGCAATTTAACACTGCGTCATTGTACTAAAAAAAATTTCGGCTCTTTAAAGCAAAGCCTGATTGCATTGAAAAGCGATGGTCTGGAACTTTTTCTTGTTCAAACTCAAAAAAACATAATCCAGTTAAGGCTTAGTGCGTCCTGTAAATAGAGCAAAAGGGAAAGAAAGAATCTGGAAGATGGGACACTAATTTTTCCTTTCTTTCCCTCTTTTTTTTTTTTTTAAATTATTCATCCTTATTTCTCTTTAATGACAAGCTCACTTAATCGGCCAAAACAATTGGTACATTTGCCATTCGATTTATTATTACATGTTTCCGAATACCTCAGTTTCTCCAATTTATGGTATTTGTCCAGCAGTTCGCAACAGTGCAGAAAATTGGGGCATCAACTCATATTGCATAAATATCACATTGATTTGAGCAAACCCCATTTGAACAGATTTGATTACCTTATATATAGTGCCTTAGCCTACATAGGCAAACACGGCTACCATGGCAATCAAATTGATACAACAATTATTCAGAGCGCTTCGAATCGACTGGCGGTAGAAATTTACGATAGGTCGCCACTCAAAAATTGGGAACAGTGTCTAGACTACTTGCTTGATAAAGCACTTGGAATTATTGTAGATCATGCCTTTTTGGATTTGCGATTAGATGTAATACCAAAACAAAACACCTCAAAAGAGTTTCAAGCGACCAAAATGGGAGGACTGATATCAAGCTTTCTGAATACCTTATATCCAACACTAATTGCCTTATTTGAGACAGAACCAACCAGCAAAATCCATCACAGACTATTACTGAATCATATCAATCGTCACTTTTATAATGTATCAACAAACTATCACCAACTTTACCATAGAAGACTCTATATTCATTCATCACCCAAAATCAAAAAAACTGCAATTATCGCAGCCAATCAATATAATTCATTATTACGATTAAATTTTCGTATACTCGTACGATTTATTGGTACCCTCGTTCAGACAGACCTACTATCCGTCACTGACCTCGAAACCTTGACTAGACAACAAATACAACACTTTGTTCTTAATGAAGAAAGAATAGAGCCACAACCCAAAAGAAGAAGAGTCAAAACAAACACTCAGATAGGCACTGGTCATCAACAATTGGAAGAAATTGAATTTCAAATGGAAATATTCTCTGACCTTACAAGAGCTGTACTCTTATTACAACAGCAGGCCCCCTCTAATAATGGCTTAAACACAGTTTCAAATATGCTTCATGATACTGTCTCCAATTTAATATCAAGCAAAAAATCGTCGTCAGGCTCAAGTGCATCTGCTTAGCAATATATGTATGTTGTAAATTTCCTTTTTTTGTAAATATCTCCCTTTTTTCTCTCTATCTCTTTGTGAATAAAATAAAACAGGGCCTAGACGGGTCGAATTTGTAATTTCTAAAAAAAAATTTTTTTTGGATCGGCTTTTTGTTTGCCTGTTTACTAACATCACCGAGTGCCTGTTTACCTGGTAATCTCATCTATTGAACGCCACCAGAAATATTCTAAAATACGTCATTTGTTTACTTCTTCTCCTTGACTTTCGTAGCTCCACTATTCTTTAAGAAAGATAGAAGAAGAAGAAAAAGAATGGGGAGGGGCTAGAAGAGGCCGCGGAATCATTTGCTTTAAAATTAATTTATTCACCATGTGAGTCTATATATAAAGTCATGCCTTATTATGGGTACTCTTAATTAGATCGAATCGGCTTGGCTCTTGAACAGTGTGAAAAGAGTGCTTATTTCGAAAACAGCTGCATAAATTTGTGAAAATCGATAGCCCTTTTGTGTTGAAAATGATCGATGACGTTGTACGAAAAGCTGCTGCAGGTTCATATTCAGTAACACCCTAAACTTGGTTTCCGACAGGAGTAGCTCAATAATCAAAAGCTTTTCTCCACTTTTTTCGTGAAACAGGGAAATCTATTTGTGATACTAAGAATTTCTTTTAGTAATCATGATTATTTGTGTCCATTTAAGATTGAACGACTTTATAGGTTTTATTAACAATACACAGCCCTATTTGTGTGTACTCTATAATGTACAGGAAGAAAAGGAATAGAAGAAATTAGATACATTTTTTGAAATGAACTTGCAAGCAGCAATCGCAAAAATATCGAGCGCCACAATGTGAACAGACCTTTTGACAATCTCTACAGACGTTTCTTTTACTAATTTTTTTATGCGGATTTTCAGAATCGCTATGGATCAAGATACATTTACAATGAGAAATACCAGACGCACAACTCTTGCACCACTGTCCTTCACATCCACCGCAGACTGTCAACTGACAATAAGGACATGCCACTTGACCACAACCAGAACATTGATTAGAAAAATACATACCATCGCTTGATCTGCAGCGAAGATGATAGATACCTTGGCATGTATCACATTGTTCTCTAGCCCTCTGGCAGTCTATATTGTCCGTGTTGCATAGAGCTAAGGCAGAATGACACCTATTACATTTAGTGATCTCGACCTTTTTTGTTGGATCCACGCATGTAGGCAGTTGACAAGATCTATTTCCACACCTTTTTTTTTTTTTTTTTTTTTTTTTTTTTTTTTTTTTTTTTTTGGTCCGTTTGGTTAGTTCCTTATTATCTATCTCGAGGCTTTACCTATCACATCTTGGTGCACATCCTGCACATTTTAAAAGAGGTAATATTCCACAGGACATGCAAAGAAATTCATAAGCAGACGCGCCTATATTACAAGTGTTACATAGCGCAACGTCAAAGGAGACGTTTCTATTGACGAGTCTGTTGAGAGCCGAATTGATGATCCAGACATCCTGGCCAAACGATTTGCTTTCTAACAAATCTTTAGATTCCTGAAGTATCCCCCTATTCAGCACCTTGCCAATGATCACTCGAGTTAGTTTAAGTGGGCAGTGCTTGGTGTTCTTGGCTAGATCTATGAGATCAATTGCTAACTGGTAAGTGAATAGTCTCCAACATGACTGGATCGAAAGTATTTCTACATTTTCAAGATGTTGAACTATAAACAGAACTGAGCAAGAAGTCACATCCGTTTCGTCCAAGTAAACACGTTTGACTGCCTTGTTTAATTCAAAGCGTCGCAAGAACAAGATCAGCTTGTAGAGATAAATATCGTCAATCATCACATTCTGCTGCTGTATAAACCATAGTGTCTCCCAAGTGGTCGGCTTGAAAATAAATGGATGAAATCTGTGGTTGACGCGGGCCAGTTGAGCTCTCGAATTGGTATCCAACATGCCAAACAAACGTCCAATTATCCTTCTTGGAAGATAGGACAGGTTCATTGAATCCGATAAGGGACCTTCAATAAACGTTTGCCGTTTGAATCGCTCGGTGATAGAAGAGAGTGTAAGGCTTGGCAACATTTTTTTTGACTCTTCTAGAGTCATGTGTCGAACATGTTGGTTTTCTGAAGATGTGGGAATATGCCGCAAGACGTCTGTGGTTGGAGAAGTGTTTTCGAATGAGCTTGGTAAATTGACCGTGGTGCTTTCCAAACGGTCATTTGTTTCTCTAAAGGTTGCATTGGTTTCTAATTGTCCCGATTGGGTTGCTATGAAGGCAATGTCTTCTTCACAAAGTAAGCTTAATGGAATGGCAATGACCGAACCGTTCTCTTTTCTGAGTTTTACTTTCTTATCTTTAAATAAACAAACATAGGAAGCTACCACTTGATATGTTCCATCATTTCCTAACCAAAGTCTTTCTGTCATTTTTTTTTTTTAAAGAAGAAGACAACTTTGGATCCATTTTTCGCTTCTTTGATTTTTGTTGTCAGATTTCTAGGCCAGATTAACATGCAAATGTGTAACTGAAAGCCAATAGTTTTCCTTTTATCACGTCATTGTGGAACTCTAAAACGATTTGTTTGAAATAATTTAAGTTTATTGTTTAAAAGACAATACAAAGCAAGATATTATACACCAGTTCTTAGAAAATATTTATAGGCTAAAGCTTGCAGACTTTCTGATATCGCGGCTCGAAGCACCAACATAAAGAGTAAATTTACCTGAAGGAATCTCCCATGCGTTGGAGTCAGTATTCCAGATACTGAGCTCAGTAGATCCCAACGTAAACTTGACCGTCTCTTTTTTACCCTTTTTGATAAAGACCTTTTCAAACCCACGAAGTAACTTGGGAGGCTCACCAGCACTTTTGGGGAAGCCCAAGTAGGCTTGAACAACTTCAGCGCCATCAAGAGACCCATTGTTTTTAATAGAAATGGAGGCACTCACACTGGTTGAGTTGCTGCTCACCTTCAAGTTGCTGTATTTGAAGCTAGTGTAAGAAAGGCCATGACCGAAGGGAAATTGAGGTGTGATGTTTTGTGAGTCGAACCATTTGTAGCCCATTTGGAGCTTTTCCTTGTAGACAATGTTATCTGACAAATCGATCTTGGCATTGTAATCCGACGCTTTTTTAGCAATAGTGTATGGAAGACGGCCAGAGGGGTTGACTTTACCAGTAATAATATCGGCAAGGGAGTTTCCAGATTCCTGGCCAGGGAGACCAGGCCATACAATGGCTTTGATGTTTGGGTGGTCAATCCAAGGCATAAGAACAGCACCAACAGAGTGGATGACAACAACAGTATTTTTGTTAGCGTCGGCAACAGCGTTAATCTAAAAAGGATGAGTAAAGGCCAAACAACTTATTTTTGCACAATTACCAAGTTATCACCATTATTCCATAGAGAGAGGTTGTTACGATCACCATAATTGTTGTCCACAACAGCTATGTTTTCACCAGAGTCGGCATTAGAGAATACAAAAGCAACATCAACATCTTTTGCGACCTCAGCAGCAGTATCGAGATCCCAATCGTTCAAAGACTGTTTGTAAGTGATGCTTTTACCTAAGGCATTCTTGAGACCTGTGATAGGCTACAACTATAGGTGAGTAAACATGAATGAAAAAAAGTGAAATGTTACGTCAATGAGATATGGGAAGTTGGCAACACCAGATCCCCAGCCTTGAGCAAGTGTTCCATTGTCACAAGCATGGTACTCACAGGTATTGATTCCACTAAAAAAAATGTTTGTCAGTAACTAGCTACAAAAAATATGTGTTTTGATTCTTACTTGGGATCCAATGCAGCATCACTTCCTATAAAAGCAATACTCTTGACAGTATTCTTCAAAGGTAAAATACCACTATTGCTCAAAAGCACGGTTGAAGCAGCACCCATTTCGCGGACCAATTTGTAATGATCAGCTTGAACATTAACATAAGGAGAGCTAGCAATATCAAGGTTGTTGATCGAGACCTCAGGGAAACCTTTGTCTTGCCCAAGCTTATACCATGTTGCCACAATACGTGTAGCCATATCAGTCACCCTGGACTCAGAAACAGTCTTTTTTTCAACGGCAGCTGTCAAGTTTTGGCCAAAATAAGAATCACTGGAAGAAAAGGTAACACCGCCTAAGAACAAAATGAAGTAAATACCAAGTTATAATAAAAAAAAAAAAAAAAAAAAAAAAAAAAAAAAAAAAAAAAAGTTTACCTGGCATTGTCATGTCTAATCCGTTGTTTGCAGAATTTACAGTAGACATAGTAGCGCCCCAATCGGACTGCACAAATCCTTTGAAACCCAATTCTTTCTTCAAGACGGTATTCAAAATATAATCGTTTTCACAAGCATAAGTTCCATTCACCAAGTTATAACTGCACATGACAGAACCAACACCCGCTTCGACCGCACGGGAAAAGGGCCATAAATAGATTTCATGTAAAGTTCGTTCGTCGACATCCGAAGAAGCGGTCGATCTGTTGTGTTCTTGCTCATTAACCAAGTAATGCTTGGCAGTAGCTATCACACCTTGATCTTGGATACCCAGAACTGTTTCCGAGGCCACGACGCCTGATAAAAATGGATCTTCACCTTCAGATTCCCAGCCACGACCACCTTCAGGAGCTCTCATAAAGTTCATACCTGGACCCAGTTGGACATGAATACCCTTTCCACGAAATTCTTTGCCCATATAAGCACCGCGTTCATACATAGCCTTGCGATCAAAGGAAGCAGCAGCGTTGATTCCAGCAACACCAGATGTCACATTGTTGGCTTCTCGAATACCAAGAGGACCATCGTGTAAGCACAAGGAGGGGAAGTAAGGGTTTTCGGTAGGTCGAGTATTACCAGCACAGAGACCATTTCCGAACCCAGTGCCAGTTGTCACGTTCACCTTTTGCTCCAGAGACATTTGATCGACTAACAATTTGGCTTTTGAATAGGCATCATCCCAAGAAAGAACATTGATACTAGCATCAGCTAATTGAATGACTGTGCTTGCCAATAGAGCTGTTACTGCAACAGAAGAAAGAGATGGGAAATGCATTTGATAAAATTCTTTGTTTTGGTTCCTTTTTTTTTTTAAAGTTCTTAATAGAATTAAAAACGCGTCTACTTTTTATATTAAATTGTAATGGCACACATTATATAGCTCCCGCACGTTGTGAATAATCTATCTATTTACCAGCATACTGCACATCGACTTTATAATCTGGTATATCTGGAGAAAATGCTTGCTAAACGGTAGCTTCTTGGATAATATTTTTTATCTTCCCACATCAGTAATGAAAAATACACAATTAAAATGCCGCGCACTGCTCATGATTCACCTTCTTGTACATGTTGTTACTGTTTGAATTGCTTTATACTTTCAAAGAATTCATGTTATTTGAGAAGAATGTCTCCCCCCTCCCCTTTTTTTTTAGGGACAATCAAATTGTACATCTTAATCTGCAACCAAAACAAGATTGGTTCATCAAGATGGCATAATCCGACTCTCCGGAAAAAAGCCTGTGCAATTATTTCATTGTACAGTCAATCACCCTCTCTAAGTCATGCATCATATGGAAAATTAATGATCAGCTTATGTTAAGGAAAACTATGGTGTTTCCTTGTACTTAATTCTTTTTTTTTTTTTTTTTTTTTTTTTACTGGTGAGCAGTTGTTCTTGATCCCATTAATATGATGACATAGAGTACATGTTCAACTGAAAAAATTCGCTCGTATACTTAACAAATGTCTTAGAATGCCAAGAAATAGATATCGAGGAATTCCTCTGTACCACAAACTCGTCAACACCTTTATGTTAGAAGCATCAAAGAAAGTAAAATTACACCAATCTGGCCATTGATCTAAAGCAAAGTTGTTTCGAGATACAATATCACGACTCTAATCCATTATTCAGCACGTATCACGATAAAACAGTTTGAAATCGAGGTACTTTATGAAACTGTATACCGACACATACAATGACTTTCCAACATAACCTTTTTTATATATATATATTATTCAGTAAAAGAAATAAAAGAAAAAGGCGGGAGTATTCTGGCCAATAGGGGAATAAAGTCTCTTTCCCTGAAAATAAACCCTTTCATTGTTTGAAGCCAAATGTCTACCCTTTTTCAGATCCGATCTGTAGCACATTTTTTCTTTTTTTTTTTTTTTTTTTGTAAGAGTAGCACATGTTTTCAAGCACAATTGATCCAATGAACAATGTTGCACACCACTCAGAATTGTTTTTTTTTTTTTTTTTTTTTTTTTTTTTGGGGTTTTTTTTTTAA
>JNDS01004773.1:0-12331 GCA_000697035.1 Rhizopus stolonifer B9770
AAAATAAGTAGGAGTTATGTATTTTTGTTATAATTTACTTACATTTGTGAGGGTATATGAATGAATGCGTAACGATTCCCGCGTCTGAACTCGTTAAGAAAGTTATGACTAGAGGCAGAGGTAGAGCAAGACGAAGTACTAAGTCTTGGACCTTTTTTTTTGTCTTAGCCAACGAAAATGAATAAAAGATAGTTAATCTCAAATGACGTAAAATAGCTTTAAATTAATGTGTGTGTGTGTGTGTGTGTTTTTTTTTTCGACTTTTTTCTTTCTTTCTCTTCTGTTTTATTTCAAGGTTAGTATACAAAAACAAAAGGATTAAAAGCAGAATGTTTTAATAGCTTTTTTGAAACAAATAGATGCGCTCTACATCGAAAGATTCTGTTCAAACTACAGACTTTATGCTAAATACACTTAGTAAGTTTTTAAACAATTGCTCTAACTTATTTTTTAAATAAAATAAAAGTCTTGGCTTTTTCTCTGGTTTTGAACAAGCAAACGTATCTCTTGTAGAATATGGCTTTGTTTGTTATCTTTAACTGCATTGTGCTTACGGTAATATAGTTTAAAATAAAAATTTAAGATAATAGAAGCAAATATTAAAGTTTGTCCATGGTAACCATAGCTATCTCTTTGGCAGGCCAGAAGGTAAAGAAAAATACGCTTGCTTACAACAAAGTACTAACAATTATTTTAGAGATAATGTGACCTCTTGACAAATTTGATATTCTTCATAACAAAAAAAGAAACAATCCTATAAGTTATACCAAAAAATCGAAAGATGCAAACCTCTTTGTATATTTTTTCATTAGGTCAAGAGGTACGTGTTAAATAGTAAAACAGAAGTAATATCCATGATCCATGGTCTCCACAAGGCTCCCCGAGCAAACTATGTATTCTTTAATACGTCATATCAAGCAGTCATGAATACTTCATTTGTTATAAAACAATAAAGAACCATAAAAATATAAACAGTCCCATAAAAGTAGTAAAATACTATATAAAAGTAGTAAATTACTATACAAACAGTCTCATTTAAGTAGTAAAACACTGTATAAACAGTCATAAAAAGTAGTAAAATACTATGTAAAAGTAGTAAAAGACCACACCAAAAGTAGTAAGTCCTACATAAAAGTAGTATTTTACTTTATATAGAAGTAGTATTTACTGCTTTTTTAGGATTACAGTGCCAGAAATCCTACATAAATTTGGTGGGGAGAGGAGTCGGAATTTACTAAGTAAAGTACTTTATTTGGCTCGCCATAGTGATGTGACAATACTTTTATATTGTTATAACAGGCCCTCCTTTTATAGATAACTTTGAATGGACTTGCCACAAGTCTTTTTTTTTTGTGACAAAAAGTTTATTTCAACAATAATCTTTTTATTGTTACAGTTTATGTCATTAAGCTAAAGCTTCATGATTAATAGAAAAGTGCCATTTGTTTGACTGTCCCTTTTTTTTTAAAAAAAAAATATCACCGCGCACAGCTGTACTCCTTTTTTTTTAACCTTTTTTTATAAAAACATGCCTAGAGAAAAGAAAGAGGTGGTTATGCCCAGTAAAAAAACAAACGTCTTCTATGAGAATTGGAAAGTGTATTCTCGTCACCATAAACTGATGTTTCGCTGCAATGAGTAAGGGATTAGATAAGTCTTGTACAATTAAACACACAAAATATACAGAAAAAAAGCACAATGGTATTTGAATCGTGAACTTGCCACCTTGGTGAAAGACGAACCCAAGGCTATCCAACTAAACTTTGAAGCCAAAGGAAGTGGGCATAAAGAGGGTGATTACATGGTTGAGGATCGGATCAATGTTTGTGTTGGATGTGGGAAAACGGACCAGTTGACACTTCATCACGTAGGTAAGACAATCATACATTAAGGGAACGGGTTAATAAGATAGTTCCTGAAATGTATAGACACTGGATGCCACTCGTGATCAAATCAAAATCAGTAAGCATTTACAATGAATTCTATGATTATTAAAAAAAATTGAAAAATATAGAGCAGAGACTTGCTGTTGTTATGCAAACAATGCCACTCGGATTATGAAATAGATGCAACCACCTTAAAAAAACAATGCGCAAAGCGATTTGGTATACCATTGGAAGGCAAAGGTTGGGTGGATTTACCAGAGCATAGAAAGGCTAGAAAGATGGCATCTGCCTTATTACGCTTTTCTGACAAAATACCAAAGGAGAGACAACTCAGTTTAGAAACAGACATCAAGGACTTTTGGAAAAAGACCTTTGCAACCGAAATTGTTAATTGGCAGGAAACACTGAAAGAGTGCAGTGAATTTGAGGATCATTACAAGGGCCCAGAATATATCGAGCATGGGCAAGATGTCATACAGCAATTAACACAAAAGTGTATAGTGAATCAAGATGGACTCGAATTTTGGCCTGATTTAGAGGATTTCATTAAAGAGTGGAGAAAGCACTTTTTAGATCATTTGAAACCAAAGCATATGAGCATGCTTTGGTCTGTGGAAGGCGAGATCTATACTCGATAGAATGTGAAATAAAAAAACTATGGTGTGCGTCAAAACTGAATTGTAACTCCTTAGAGTTAATTGTTTTAGTGTTTAATTGGACCTTTTTTATGAATCATTATTACTCTGGTAAATATCAGAAGCATCATTTATCTTTGACGAATTTCCTATTCAAGTTAATGTCATGTATCTTTGTGTTTGGAAATAATAATAAAAAAGGCTTTTTATTTCTTTTTTCAATTAAATCAAAAATATCTTCTTTGCTGGTAAAAATGTACAACATTGCTATTCAAGTTGTAAAGACTTAAAAGTGAATCTATTTATTGACAATGAAGTTTTAATATAATCCTTGTAGTATAGATATTTTTCAAATTTCTGGGTATGGTTCATCAAAGATTTCATATGGTGCTTCTTTGGACTCATGACAATGTGGGCTATCTGGCAAAGAAATTGAGATAGGAAATGGTAAAAAAAAAGGCCCAGTAATCTCAAAATCTGCTGTATCCCTATTTATGGTATATACCAGAAAAGTGCCTTTGCTTTAAAGTTACTAATGTATTTTTTTTACCGTTTTAGGGTTCCTCATTTCAATTTTATATTACTGTTTGCATCTCTAATATCTAATATTGTTGTTCCATGTAGGCGAAGAAGCTGCTTATGTTCCAGATAGTACCAATCTGGTACCAAATATGGTATACGGTACAATTTAAAAGAAAGAGTAGAAAGTTTTTCTTTTCTTCCATAACAAAGTCCTTTCTCCTTTATGTCCCCCCCCCCCTCTCTCTCTCTCTCTTTATTTGGGTAAATGTATTTTTTTCAATTAGCTCTAAAAAATCAAAAAATATCATTTTTTCTGTAAACAAGAAAGATGTCTGGTTGTTAAACTCGGTACTGATTCTTTTTTAGGAACGCTTTGACAACGTACCTCAGCCCGTACCTCCATTTCTCGGCACATCTGTAATTAAAATTCTGATGCAAGTTTATCAGATGGAAGCTTTTAGGTTATTGTCCACTGGTAACACATGAGAAAATAATTATCAGAACTAAAAGAACCGCGCGTAAATAAATAAATAAAAAAAAACTTTTGACGCGATGAAAGCTATAAATATTTTCTTTTGGTGTAAATGATTCAATTTTTTGTGTGTTGCAAACAAATTACTTTGAGGTAACCTAATTTGTATCCAAAGGGTACTTTAATCTTTTAATATACTTCACAGACACTTATGCATATGAAAAAAATACAAGCCACTATAGGATATTCTGTTAACAAATAACACTCGGAAAATAAGAAACAGAATGGATCCAGTTTCAATATATTCTTTTTTTTTATTTGTTTATTTTTTTTTCATTTTCCTTCTTTTCTCTCTTGTCTTATTACGTATTTTGTATGTGTTATTCTTGTATATGCATTCCATAAAAGACAGATCGATGACAGCTCAAGAACGTTTTGTGCCGCTGTCTTTTTCCAGAAGCGAGAATGCCAGCAAGTCTGTTCAAATTAGCCAGTTCATTAAAGAAGCGTTACAGATATTAAGACATGCGGACGATTCACTTTACCACGATTCCAGTCCAGATTCTGAAATAGTAGACAATGACTTGGACGATCCAGCCATCACCTGGGAATTGCAACTGTCACCAACGACCATGACTCTGGATACCAGCATTTTAACTGTCCGTGGGCTGCAGAAGGTTTTGGAACTTATAAGGATCAATGTAGAACCACAACCTCCGAGATTTAAAAATAAAAAACAAGCCCATTTGAATCCACTCGACTTGAAATTATTCCATGGCATCATGCAACCGGCTTTTCATTTATCAGCCATAGTTGTTGTTCCTCGGCTGGATCCCGTTATGGCCCAACAGTTCAATTCGACCCAGTTCATGCGACAATGTGTGCAGAGTTTTGTGGATTGCGGATATTCATTCTTTTTGGACATACCCAGTCTGATGGCCGATGCAGACATTATCTTGACTATGCCCAGCGCAGCTAAGGAACATTCAGTAGAGGCCCTTTTGATATTGAGTATTTGCAGTTTGATGGCCAGACATGCAGCGTTGCACACCCCTCGATTAGATTCCATGACGGCCAATATGTTGACGCACTGTTATTATAGACAAGCACGACTTTTGCTAGAAGATCTGTTTGACGTCCATCACATATCAGTGGTGATTTCCATGTTCCTCTTGTCCGTCTTTTCTCAAGGCCACACTTACCTGATCTCACCCTCCCGAGTTCAGTCCTCTTTACTCACCACATCTGTGCGAATGGCCCTGGCAATGGATCTACACAAATTAGACACGCGGTATGACAAGGAATCTGATCAAAAGGAGAAGTTAAGGCGACTGGCGTGGATGTTATTTTGTGCTGATTATTATGCGGATTGGAACACAATGGGACAGACAGGCCTTATAGACGTCTTTAATTGGCATGTTGATTTTCCTCAGCCCTTGCCTCATGAGCCCAGACCAAGACGAGTAGAAGGCTTCTCTCAACATTGTCGAATGGTAATTCTTCGCAAATTACAACTGTTCAAAGCGTCCTATATGCTTTCCCTCAGGGCGCCTCGACATCTGCAGCCCAGAGTGGACCAAGATTTATTCCAGAGCTTATTTAATACACCCAACGCGTTCAGATTAGATTTACAGGGCATCAGCGAACAGGGCTGGGATATCGAATCTCTCTTATTACACGAAATTCAATGCCATACACAACTCTATGCCCAATTGCCTTTTTTCCCTACACGCTACTTTACCACCTTTATGGCCCAAGAGGACCGTGCGAGATGCGCTGACTTGGATCAAATCTACCAGCGACTCAGACAGCCGCCTAGATCTTATCCAACACCCGCGGTTGAACCGACAGTGTGTCAACAGCTGACGGAGGATAGCCCGCTCCTGGAACTCGGCTGTCTCGTGAGCTGTCTAAAGGTGCTTTGCAACTATACCCGTATCTTAGAAGCCCTCGCCACCCTAGACCCTATTCGATGTCACCATAATCCTCTTTACGGTATCACACTCGTCAGTCATCTCTGTATCATCTTTCGAAAAACACGTCTAGAAAGCACAGAGATCATACCGCTCTGTCAAATACTCTTGGTTCGAATACAACACCTACTGCGTCAGGTGAGGACGATTTATGCGGATCCGGTCATCTTACTTGTAGAAAGAATGCTGGCAGGAATGCATGTGGTTTATAAGGAAGATATACCGCCAAGTGCTTTGGTCAGTAAAACACATCAATGGTTGTTTTCTCTTGAAAATAAATTACATCGTGCTCAATCGCATCCTCTGTAATACTATCTCCCTCTCTCCTTTTTCTCTCTTTTGTACAATAAAAAAAAAAATGGCTATTTTATTTTTAAAGATATGCTTGTGAGGGGGTATAATGGTATTATTACTCTTTGTAAATAGATGTTCTTTCTGCTTCAAGTAAAGTGAATAAAGCAGGTGCACTCGGTTCCGTATTTTCCACATGACTGGTACCACTAGGCGTTTCAAAATAAGGATTATAAGGTACGTCCTGTGCTGGTTTCTTTATATCCATGGTTTTTTGAACAGGTCTTGTCAGAACAGGATCTCTGTAAATTTCTTCAATGCATTCAGACCTTGGTTCTTCCATCTCTGTGTACCAGCCAACGGAGAGAGACATACGGCGAAACAGAATCCAACCATAAATAAGAGTAAGCGCCGTCAAAAGAGGCAAGGGGATCAACACATAAACTTGAATCCCACTTCCCTTGAGTCTAAGAGTGATGATCATGATTAGCTGAAAGACAATGACCGAAATGACAGTGAGACAATAAAGCGAAGGCCAGAGTCTACCAAAGGTATCCACTCTTACACTGTAAACATACACCAGCTTGTATTTAAACACGATAATGGCCGTACCGAAATAGATCAGACTAAAAGGGAGCACAATGGGTGCCGTGACCGAATAGGCCAGAGTAGAAGTGAAGAGGGAAAGGACGAGCGCATAGTTCTTACTGAACCCGAATTTTTCCAATCGACTCTTTCTCTTGAGCATACTGAGCGGACGCAGGAGAGAGAACAGAAGAGAGACAGTGTTGATACAAGTGTAGTTTATCCAATAAATGGAAGAACTCGCGACGTTCTTACCGATCTGATAAACATAGTTTGACATCATCAGGCCTTTGAGGCCAGGCGTGATATCGGACATCTGGCCGAGGATACTGATCATGGTGTTAAAGGTTGTAAAGGCGGCCAGATGGTCAATGATAAAAAGGGCGTAGGTCTTGATCACCGTGTCTTGTTCGAGACTGCTCTCGGTCTTTAGAGCTTGTTGATGGGATATCCAACGCACAAGTTGAGTGCTGGCTGCAAAAAAGAGAAACATAAACCAGGGGGCAAAGTAAGATTGCATGAGATCCAGTATGACGCGATAATCTTCCAATGGCTTACGAAGAATTCGAAAGATGTTTATCAGATTCGAAAAGGCTGCAATTACACAAATTGGGATCATGCCCACAAACAGAAAAGAAAAGAAAAGGCCACGACCGAAACGCCGTTTGAGTCGAAGACTCTCGTTGTCTAGATGCATACTCTGCCAGATAATATCCCTTGGGTGGGGTGCAAAACCCACATCGTAAATCACTGGGTGCTTCTCTCTCGTCTTGATTTTGAGTGCGCTGTAGGCATGGCTTGCTGTTTGCTTGTCGGCATAAACAGCAAAAAGATAGTTTGCATTTCTTAATTGGCTGAGACTGCGTCGAATGGATTTGTCGAGAGAGGCTAGCTGGTGATTGTAGCGGTCGATACGCTCAGCTTCTTTGTTCTTTCGAAGAATGGAGAAGGATGCTTTGGATTGTTAGCAATGTGAATTTTTTTTTCTTATATCTAATGACGAGTTCACCTTTCTCACTTTTTTTTACCGCCAGTTCCAGTTTCCCAAAAGTCTCGTTGTATTCTTTTACAAGGTAAGCAGTGTACTCATTGTATTGACCAAAGATGATTTGCTGACAAGTGGTTTTTGAAAAATGGTCAATGAGATATTTTATTTTCTCATCTCCCTGAGATACTCTGTCTACGCGTATCAAGAGTGTTCTGGAAATAAGTGATTCTAGTCTGGAAGGTGACCTTTCGAGTGTCGCACGGTATTTTTCCCGAATGCGTAAAAAACAATTAGAAGAATAGATCATTTGTGCGACAACAATAATTGAAAATAACCAACAAGCGATACTTGGACACCAGAACCATAGATCGCTATCCGTGTTTTGGTCAGGATAATTCATAGTTGAAAGTGTTAGAAAATTGAGTCCTGGATTGGGTGGCCATGTTCTATTTTTTTAAAAAAAAAAGATGAGCAAAGCTTAATATAAATGGGTTGGAGGACTTTACCCGGTATTGTAAGTGGCGAAAACATTTATAGGCAACAGAACCGAGACACAAATGAGTGTGAGGATGATGACCAGTTTTTTTAGTGTGCGTATGTAATACATAAATGTAAACCCATCAAATCCCGAATACTGCAGTAAAGTATCGTCTGTTAATTTGAAGGTTGCATATATCCAGTCAAACCAACCTTGTTTCAAAGGCTCGGGTCTCTGTATGACACTGTAGATGTTCAATAAATGGTACATAATCACTTTACTTACTCTGATTTACAAGTTCTTTTGGATTCATAAATTGTCGGGTATTTTGATCTCAAAAAGCAAAAGGCGAATGATATGATGATCGTGAGTACAATGTTGATGCTTATTTGTAATATAAATGATTCCAACTGAAGACGATCCTCTAGTATTTCTTGTTCTTTAAATACACTCTTTGAATCGTCTGATGTCACATTCGTTTCCATAGATAAATTGTGTCGAATTTAATCTGCTTTCAAAGATTGTGCGGGTGAATTGTTAAAGAAGAAGAAGAAAAAAAGGATGCTATTAGTTGTTTTGTGGACGACTTGAAGTTCAAAATCAGATGATCTCTTTCTGTTTTTTGAATAAAGTGAAAACAAATTTCAGATAAAAAGATCAGTTTTTAGATGGATAGAGGTTTGTGTTTGGACATCTACCCGTAAAAAATCATAAACTCTTAGATTAATCATATGTGGATAATATAAGGTTTTAATATTTATTCACGATCGATAAAAAGTGACATAGGGAGGACGGGAAATCTCAGCAAAAACAAGTGTTCATACTCTAAGGTTTTGATAAGGTAACTTCAAATCCACTGTTTCACCCAATAAGGCTCCAATTTGGTAATGGCGAATATTTCTTGTTGAAATTGTGTGATTCCTTCAGTTGCTTCGGGGTTGATGCAGCACTTTTCAAAAGCATCTAATAAGAAAATGTATAATAGCTACATATAATAACTTCGAACATTATATTCGTAAAGTACTTCTTGGAGATTTTCTTTAAGGAAAGGTACTATTGAGCTTTGTTATTTATTCAACACATATACTTCAGAGGCGATCCTAGTCCTAATCTTTGTCTTTGTTGCGTGGATGAATGTGATTTTCAACTTTTTTAAAAGTTCGATGTCAGCATGATTATATTTATATGCTAGTTTTTTTTTAAAAAAAAAAGAACTATAAATATGGGTAAATCAAGCACAACAATAGCCTCTGTAGCTATATATAATTCAACTCCATGTTGATATGGAATAGCATATATTATCAATCAGTTCACATAATGATTAATTTTGACTAAAACATTATCTTCCGTTCCTTTAACTTTAAATGAGCTTATCAGTAAGTATTCTTCATAGGTTTCCAAGTGGTTTTTTCTGCTGGATGTTTAATATAAACGTTTGCTTGTGAAATATATATTTGACTCATTTTTTAAAGATCTAAGCATAAAAGGATTGGAAGATGATGGATATTTTTTTCTTTTTGAACTCTTTTCATGACAGCGTATGATAATTTGACAAGATTTTTTTTTTTTAGGAGGGAGGACGGTTCTCTTGTTGTATTGCTTCCGATTTTATCACCTACTTGCCACTTTACTTGCTCTGAAACCGTATCAACAATTTCATCATGGAATATCAGACCTTAAATACTGCAAGCCTTAGTATTTTACTACAATTTTTATATTTCAAACAGTGACGTACCTTAAAATATTGTTTCTTTTACCAAAACCCTGTTCTTTTGCAGAATAAATACTTTTCATCACTTGTAATAGCTCATAGAATTTAGAGTCAATTGATTTATTTTAACCGAATTTAGCATTGTTAACAATACTTTTTTTCTTCTCTTCCAGCACTTTAGCATCACACTAAAACCATTCGAAAGTAACATGATATTCCAAAGATCATATGCATCCGATTTAATAGAAAAGAGAAAAAACAGAGAAAAACGAGGCTTTTTATTTGTATTCTTTGTTTATAAGATCAAAACAAAGAAAACCTAAATTTAATTTGTGTAAATGCTCAAGTCTCATTGTAATGACTAATAGTGAAGGAAGTTTCATTATTTCCCAAAAATACACTATATTTATATATAAAGGTAATCATAAGCCCATTAGCCAGCTAGATTGTAGTAAATTACCCAGGCTTGGTGGCTGTAATAAGCTAGATACTACAATTCTTTGCTCCATAGCGGTCAAGCTGTAGATTACTTTAATTTTTGCATCACTTTAATAAATTTATTTTGATTGGCTGGCTAAGAAAATTGAATACACTGAGAAATTTTTGATTGTCTAATTACTGTAACCATACTTGATGCACATCTTTTCCATCGTAAAGATAATTTATAAAGTACAACGGTAGATACATATATATTATATATATTAGGAGGAAGGAAAATAAATGCAAGTAGGTTCTTTTTTTATACAAAAAAATGGAATTTTTTATTTCAGATCGTTCAAAAGAATTTACACAGTACCAGCATCGGCAATGGTGATCTTGGCCTTGGTGGCACCAGAGGCAGAACCAAGCTTTTCAATTTGTTGAACCAATTCGTAGTTTTCGACAACTTCACCAAAGACAACGTGGGCACCATCCAACCAAGAGGTGACAACGGTGGTAATGAAGAATTGAGATCCGTTGGTGTTCTTACCGGCGTTGGCCATAGACAACAAACCAGGTCTGGTGTGCTTCTTGTTGAAGTTTTCATCAGCAAACTTTTCACCTAAAAACATAATGAATATCACTACACACACACACACACAAAAAAAAAAAAAAACTTACCGTAGATGGACTTTCCACCAGTACCGTTACCTTTGGTGAAGTCACCACCTTGGAGCATGAATTGGGGAATGACACGGTGGAAAGAGCTACCCTTGTAACCGAAACCGTTTTGACCAGTACAGAGTTCACGGAAGTTTCTGGCAGTCTTGGGGACAACATCATCATACAACTTGAAGACGATACGCTAAAGAAAAAATTTTTTACATCAGTTTTACGCGTCTTTAATTTTTTTTTTAAAAAAAAAACTTACGCCAGCGGGTTGTTCGTTAATGGTGATATCAAAGAAAACGTTCTATATATATTCAAATAAGTTTGTGTGTTCCAATATCTTTTTTTTTTGGGGAGGGGCAAAAAAAAATAACTTACGCTCATTTTAGTTTATATAAAATATAAAGTTGTAAAAAAAAGCAGGAAAATTAGAAAGAGTGGGGGGCTTTTTATTTCTGGTGTTTCGTACGTCATCTCAAAAGATTTTCGAATTTTCGCGGTTTAAATACTATTTCCCCTTCCGATTAAAAAAAAAAAACTCTGAATCTATTCACGGATCACTCCTATTGAAATACAAGAAACTTTCAAAAAAAAAAAGAGAGAGATAAAAACACTAGTTTAACTTGTTTTATTTGATCATGTGAGCAAAAAAAAAAAAAAAATCCTCCTAACAATTTAAAGTTTCTAAAATGAAACGTTACATGAACGAAAAACAAACGCAATTACTCCTCTTACAAAGCAAGGAGAAAGCCACGTCATTGACATAAAAGCTGCGGTAGTTTTTTTTTTTTTTTTTTTGAGTGCATGCTTTTTTAGATCCAGTCTTCTTTTGCATAGAAAAATTCAAAGTATGATTGTGTTCTTTATCAACCTTGATATATGCTTTTGATGCTCAAAAATTGAGTTTAAAGTTAAATTTGATACAGACAGAAAGGGAAATTTGGGTTTTTTGACAGTTTAATCGCCGTTTGTATAAAAGAAGTCACAAAGATTGATTTTAATCAAACCAATAGAAAATCTTAAAAGAATTTATTCGAGACTCAAGCTTTTGTACAGGATTTTACCCTAAAATTAGACAATGTTAATTTTTTCTAGACGAATCATAATTAATTTTTAGATGATTTATTTACTTTTTTAAGCCGAGACACAAAAAATATCCTAGATAAATTAATATTAGTTTTAAGACATGTTTGATTCGTTAGATATCTTACCTGAATAAAATAGCTTGGTCATTATCAAGCGGAATGTTTCTTTTTCTTGTTTTTTGATGATGCAGCATTGTTTCGTCTCTTGAAACCCGGTTGTGATGAAGTGGGCATGACTTGACGACTGAGGCAAATGGGACGGTTTCCAGTTGTACGTAACTCGTTCAATATTTTTCTGAAGTTGCATACAGCAGCAAGATCCCTATTCCATAACTTTACTGGCTAATGATTATCACATTTTAAGAATCCATTGCATGTAACAGTTGGATTTTTTCTCTTCTGTATGGTCTTGGATTGGCAACAGTACAGAATTTTTTCAACGCCCCTTCGCAGTCTGGACAAACAGATGATGTTTTGAACTCGTTAATTAGGCACACGTCAAAGCCATTCTTCTTCAGCATCCGGATCATTCCCTTATTTCGGATTGGTTCATGGTACTTTACAGTTGGTGCTGACCAATCTCCAAGGATCAACACAGAATCTTCTCCAAATTTAG
>JNDS01004778.1:0-20361 GCA_000697035.1 Rhizopus stolonifer B9770
ATGAAGGAATTTCTTTAACTCACCCTCGTTACAAAGAACTTTGTCAACGTAAAAAAAAAAAAAAAAAAAAAAAAAAAAAAAAAAAAATAAACAATGAACTTCTAGCTGACCACACATTGAAAGAAGTAGCTAGGACAGTTTTGGTAGAAAAAACTGTAGAGGGATGGATCCATCACTCTTACCAATTCTTTGGGAAATGCATAGATATGGAGAGTATATAAATATTAACTTTTTTTTTTTTTTTTTTTTTTTTTTTGTTTTTTTTTTATGGCTTGATTGTTAAGATGTTTTGTATCAATTAAGAAAAAAATTAGAATGACCTCAAAAAATCTTGGATGCACTAAAAAAGTTCTTTGTTATACCAAAAAAAAAAAACCTTGATTTTTAAACGCAAAACACTGAATGTTGGAAAAGATTGATTGTCCGAAATTACTTTTTGGGAACCACGTTAACGATTACGACTTTTTGGCGCTAAAAAAAAAAAAAAAAAAAAAAAAAAAAGAAACCATTTAAAAAAAAAAGTAAAAAACTGACCCAAAAAAAAAAAAAAAAGCTACCGTCAATACTGTCGTTATTTGATGCGTGATCGTCCAAATGAATTAGCCGACATTGTAACCGAAAAAGATTTCAAAAAGGCACAAGCTTATAACCTTGACAAGAGTCGTTTTGGATTTATTGAAGGTGTTTATAAACAAGCGGAAACTGTCTTGATGCTTCATTATGATGCCTTACCACTCATCTGGGAATTCTCTGGTAATGTTCTTTACAAAGTGAGCGGATATGGTCAAGAATATGAAATTCTTCATTCACTTGTCTTTCTTGCTGTCTTTTCGGTGATTTCAACCTTGACCTCAACACCTTTTAGTCTCTATTCAACTTTTGTTATTGAAGAAAAGCATGGATTTAACAAACAAACACTTGGACTTTACTTTGCTGATTTACTTAAATCACAATTAGTCATGGCCTTACTCTTGCTTCCCTTTATGTCAGCCTTTTTATGGATCATCAAGGCTACTGGAGATAACTTTTACTTTTATGTGTGGATCATAGTGTAAGTGAAAGAATATATATATATATATATATATATATATGTGTGTGTGTGTAGGGAGCTCTAAAGTTAGAACATATTATAGGATTGTATTCCAATTATTCATCATTACCGTTTATCCAACCTTTATCCAACCACTTTTCAACACCCTTACGCCCATGGAACAAGGTGATCTCCGTAGTAAGATTGAAGCCCTTGCGGCACGCATCCAATTCCCCCTCAAAAAACTCTACGTGATTGACGGTTCGAAGCGATCAGGACACTCGAACGCCTATTTCTACGGATTTGGCAAGAACAAGCACATTGTCCTCTTTGACACCTTGATCGAGCATTCGGACCATGAGGAGATCTGTGCCGTCTTGGCTCACGAATTAGGACACTGGCAGATGGGACACACGCTTAAACTTTTGGCAGTGAATCAAGTGGTGTTGCTTTCCATCTTTTGGCTCTTTTCACTCTTTATTCATAATCAAAAATTATATGGCGACTTTGGATTCCAGACGATGCCGACCTTGATTGGATTTTTGTTATTTCAGTTTATTTATGCTCCTGTGGAGAGTGTGATTGGGTTCCTTCAACATGTGTATCAACGCAAGAATGAGTATGAGGCCGACGCTTATGCTCTCAAGTTAGGTTATGCTTCCACTTTACGTAGTGCTTTGATTAAATTGAGTGTCAAGAATTTGGGTGGGTTTAATGTGGATTCTCTTTATTCGGCTTGGAATCATTCTCATCCTAGTTTGGTTGAAAGATTGAATGCTTTGGGTGTAAAGCCTACTTCCGATCAACCGATTATAACAGAAAAGAAGGATTTATAGAAGAAGTAAAAAAAAAAAAAAAAAAAAAATTTTTTTTATCTAAAACAAATCACATGAAATAAAAACTTTAACTCGTGTAGATTTGAACGTGGATTTACGTAATTTTTTTTTTTATAAAAAAAGAAAAAAAAAAAAAAAAAAAAAGATGACAATAAGGTTTAAAGAAAGGGAGAGATCAACATGAGAAAGAAAAAAAAAAGCTGTTATGTGTCACAACGTGAACTCCCTCTTGAAATGAACGGACCCTCCTCCCCTCCCCCCTCTCTCTCTGGCTGGGAATTAAAAAAAAATAAACGCTTCTTTATTCCGCACCTTTCTTTTCTTTTTCTGTGTGATTAAACTTGCAGTGTGACGACAACGGAAATTGTTTCCGTTGAAGCCGATATACAAGTATCCAGTTACACACAATGTGCTACTTGAAAGAGAACAATGGTTAGATATCATCCCCCCTCAGAAAAAAAAAAAAAGAGAGAGAGAGAGAGAGAGACGCGCCCCTTAATTTTTTTTTTTTTTTGTTGTTGAAATCGGGATGACGGTCCTTTTTGTCAAAAGAAGTAGGTGGGGCAAAGCATGAAGAAGCGGGAACGAGTTGCTGTCTAAAATGGTACACATGCGAGAGAGGGGGAAATGAATACGCACAAACACTAGAATCTAAAAAAGGAAATTAGATGGGACTTTGAGGGAGGAATCGACGATATAATGAATGCGTTAGATAATTAAAGACGATCATTGTACAACTCAGGCCAAAGAGTAATTAAAAAGGGTCCAAATAAAACTTTGTTCCTTAAAAAGAAGACAATAAATTTTTATGTTTAATCTCTCCCCCCCCCCAAGTCCTCCCCTCCTCCCCCCCCCAAAGCGTTACCTCCTTATTTCCAGATAAGTAAAAGAAAAGTTCATCATTTCATCGATCCAACAAAGCAATAAAAACTTGCTTTAAAAACATCTTTTTTTTTTTCTTTCTTTCCCTTCTCTCTCTTTCTCTCTCTCTCTTTCTCTTTATCTTTATTTCTCTCTCTCTCTCTCTCTCTCTCTTTATATATATACATATATATTTTCATTGTCTGGAAAAAATCGAATTAACGAAACAAACAAACAAACATAAAACACTACTTGTCCTAGTTGCCCTTTTTTTTTTCTAAAAAAAAAAAAAAAAAAATAACAACTAATATGGAAATACTTGAGATCATCAATAGCCCAGAATCTACTATTGGGAAAAAAGCCCATCCATGCACTACAATTGGCTGTGAAAAATCATTTGGTAATAATAATATATTATTATTATTGTTATCATTGTTTGGAGGGGCTCATATATTTATTGTATAGGCCGTCGCTCTGACTTGGTTAGACATATTAGAATCCACACCAATGAAAGGTAAACTCCGCTTAATTCATTTTCATGTGTTTAACCTTCCTTTTCAGACCACATGAATGTCTTGAAGAAGGATGTGGAAAACGATTTACTCAGGTAATTTTTTCTATCTAATAAAGTCACACTTCTTTTCTAATACGATCGAATTATTTTCTCAAAAGTAGGTCTCTGCTCTTAAAGTTCATTCTCGTACACACACTGGCGAAAGACCTCATCAATGCGAATATGAACAATGCGGCAAGACTTTTGGTGACAGCAGTTCATTAGCTCGACACAGGTACTAAAGATTAAAGACAAGACATGACAATAAACTCATTTACTCGTCTAGACGCCTTCATACAGGAAAGAGACCTTATCAGTGTTCTCTTGATGGATGTAACAAATATTTTGCTCACAAGTCCGTTATGAAGCAACATCAAAAGCAATCGCATGGACCACAGCCAAAGAAAGTATCCTTTCAATGGATATCTTGGAATGAAATGGCTGTCACTGGCACAGTACGTAAACGTAACAAGAAACCAGATCTTTTGGTAGACACCTATTGTCCTGGATCGCCTGCTCCTTCTCATAGTTCAACCGCGACTGATGATGAATTCATTTCTTTACCTACACCCATCTCGACTCTTCCTACTCCCAATCACGATCCTTACTATCGACACAAAAACACGCTTTGTTTATCACCTACTTATGAATCCTATTTTCTTCAACAACAACCTATCGTTTTTAACTATCATCAACAACCCCCTTACAACTTTTATTAGTCTCCAACTCTCGTTTAACTTATGATTTATGTTTTTTTTTTTTTTTTTCTATTATATATATGCTCATTAAATTATTTAAGCCCTAAATATGCATAAAAAAAAACACACACAGTACTTTTTTTTTTTTTTTTTTTCAAGATCTTGAATGGGTGTAACATCACCCCCCTCCCCCTCTTCTCTCTCTCTCCTTTTGTCACTCCCTCTTTTTTTTTGGGTGAGATCGAATATTTATTTTGGGTGCATCGTATCAATCGAAGTATATCCTATTTGAGCAAAATTCTCTCATGTCAGATCGAATACGTGTGTTTTTTTTTTATAATTTACTTTTATGTCTTGGAGCATTTCTATTAAAGAAAAACTTACAAAACACGTGACATATTCATCAATAAACTTTGCACAAGAACATCTCAATAAAAAAAAAAAAAGTTCAAGTTAGTCTAATCTTATAGACACTAGAAATAACTTTATTCTTAAAAAAAAAGTGCTGTCATCTGTAACCCCTCTTGTTCATGCAACGTGTTACGACATGTATCACGTGTATTCCCTTTTCTTTTACACTTCCGTTTAAACTGGTGAGTTGCATTTATAGTGGCAAAATATGATAATGAAATTCCAATTTGTTGGTTTTTGCCTTCATTCACTCCTTATTTTATTTTTAGAAGAAAAAAAAAAAAAAAGATAAATGTTTGAACATTTGTGTTTCGTACAAACAATAGAGTTTAACTTAACTACGGGGATTTAAAAGCCTATAAGTTCATCACCTTTTGTTCTTTATGTTGAATACAAGTAATACAAGTCTTTTTAAACAAACCCAAAGCATTCTACTAAATTTGGAAAAAAAAAACTTTATCTTTTTGAGGAACAGATAATGCATAAACTCTTGGAAAATAAAGATTTCTCTCTCTCTCTCTCTCTCTCTCTCTCTCTCTCCGTTTTTTTTTAAGAATCATTTGGCATAAAACTAATCTGAGAATAGGAGGGGAGGGCAAATATGTATTGAGATGAACGATAATATGATTTAACATGACGAAGTTATTGAATTATTTTATAACAATAATTTCTCCTAAAAAAGATTGAACTAGTTTTTTTTTTTTTTTTTTTTTTTTTACCGAGCGTTCTAGAGCAAACACCCCTCCTTATTACGATGGATATCTTATTACGACGATTTGTCATCTTTTTATTTCTATAGCGGAGTGATTAAAGGCAAAGAAATGTACAACATATGAAGCTGCAGAAGGATACATACGGAGTATGTTTATTTGGATTATACTTGTAATATTTATCTATGAAATAATCTATCTTTAACCAACAATCGTTTTCGAGTACGTTAATTATACTTGTCTTTACAAGACACACAAATAAATTTATCATTAAATTTGGCTGCTTTAAACTCTTTTTCCAAACATACCCTTTTTTTTTTATAAAAAAAAAAAAACTTTCTCCTCGGTACAATGGAATTATAAAAAAAAAAAAAAAAAAAAAAAAAAAAAAAGAGAGAGAGAGAGAGTTATCTTTACATGTATATTCTTACACAATAGACACCCAAAGGTCTTTATTTTTCCATTTTCTCATTGTTGGTCAAAAGTGTTGTCTATTTACCAGGAACAGTTACAATGTCAGATTGTTTTTGGTTTAGCCAAATTATGCTTAACATTATACTACAAAAAAGGACATTGTGTGACTTTTTTTTTGGGGGGAGGAGAGGGGACATCTTCTTTATATTATATGCATCAAACGATTTATGTGAAAAAGCAGTGCAACATTAAGGAACTATCTAATTAAAATATTAATGACTCATCGAGAAGGAAAAAAAAAAAAAAAAAAAAAAAAAGGGAGAATATTTTATGTTGTTGTTCTGATGATAATAAAGTTTTTATAGTGTTATATTTTAAACGTTCATAAAAGCATTCATTGTTCGCATTCATTTGAGAATTACATGACTTTTTTTTTTTTCCCTCTCTCTCTCTCCTTGGATAATCTTAAGCTTAGACCATGACTGATATTTAAATCTGACTTTATTTCTCCCCCTCCTTACCAAATAAAATGCACAGACAATGAGTCTTTCTTATTCTACACAATGTACAACTATACTCCTTATTGTATGTCTCAGCTTTATTAATTGTAATTTAATCTTAACGGCTGTGCTTTCCTGCCTTTAACAACATGAAAGTTTCTCATCATTTTTCATTGGCTCTTTTTTTTGGGGGGTTCTAACTTTATGTGGACGCAGATAGAAAGTTTAATTTTTATAATGTTGATTAGTAAACGAAAAGAAACTCGAATTCCTTTTTTTGAAAGCAATTTGAGCTCTTTAAGTCTATAGAAGCGTGATAATAGTTTGAACAATGTATTCAAAGCGTGTTTTGGTCGTTTTTTTTTTTTTTAAAAAAAAAAAAGGGATTCAGGGGGAGAGAGGTGTTGCTTTAAAGAATATTGAATTATGCATTATATTCAAAATGTACTACATTTGTCAGTATTTTCTAATCTCAATCAACTTTTGATAATAATTTCAGAGCTATTGGTATAGCTTATGTGATGAAGGAAAATAACCTTTTTCTTCTTGGTTGTATACTCATTTTGGTATATTTCGCGTTACAAATATCGATTCATTTAAAAAAAAAAAAAAAAAAAAAAAAAAAAACTCTCTCTTTAATAGCATTGTGTATCACATAATTGAGAGAAAAGGAGACATTTGTTATATCTATCAAATTGATTTGTACCACAAACAAAATTTTGAAACCAATGGTGGTTTCACTCTCAAGCTTATATAAATACAAGATTCTTTTTTTTAAAAAAAAAATTCATTCAAACCAACACCTTCCAATTCCTTTCTTTTTCATTTAAATCAAATCAAGGTAATGGTCTCCTTCATCTCCATCACTCAAGGAATCAGTATCTGTCTCTTTGCCTCTTCCATGATGTTCAATGCTTCCGCTCTCCCCGTTGCTGGCCACGAGGATTCTTCAACGGATAGTTCTCCATCAACCACCACTAATTCCGACAGTACTCCAACCCTTGACATGCCCAATGGATTCCAAATGCCCACCGGGTTCCCCACCGCGTTTCCTACCGATTGGCTCAAAAACTTACCAAAAGGTGGTTCCTTCCCTACTGACGGTGCATTCCCCACAGACTGGTTCAAGAATCTTCCCACTGGCTCCTTCCCCACAGACTGGCTCAAGAATCTCCCCACCGGAGCCTTCCCCACCGGAGCCTTTCCTACAGGTATTCCTTCATTTGGTAAAAGAGAAACCGAGGACAACACTGCGCCCGCTGAACCCAGCATTGTCTCAAACAAGCCCGAAACTCATGATATCTCGCATATTCCCTTGAACACCACCCACATCGAATCCCGTTCAGACAATAACAACAACAACGACGCTACCGAGATGGCGACCAGCTCCCAAGTAAACGAACTGACCATGTATGCCGGTGTCGCCTCGACCGCCTACTGCCGCACCGTCGTCCCCCTCAAGCAATGGTCCTGCGTTCAATGTAAGAAATGGGTCTCTGATGGTGAGATCCTGACCACCTTCACCTCTGCCGTTTCCGACACCAACGGCTTTGTCCTGAGAAGCAAGTCCCAAAAGACCATCTATCTCGTCTTTCGTGGCACAAACTCTTACCAGAGTGCAATGACTGATATGATCGGTACACCCGTTGCTTATGGTAGTGTCTCGGGCGCTTATGTTCATGCCGGCTTTTACTCGTCAGTCAAGGAAGTTATCAACAGTTACTATCCAAAGATTCAGTCCGAAATCAAGGCCAATCCGGACTACAAGGTGGTTGTGACCGGCCATTCGTTGGGTGGCGCTCAGGCTTTGTTGGCAGGTGTTGATCTTTTGCAAAGGGATTCGAGCAAGTTTACATCCAAGAATGTAAAGATTTATACGATCGGTCAGCCTCGAGTGGGCAACAAGAAGTTTGCTCAGTATGTGGACTCGACCGGTATTGATATTCATCGTTCGGTACATAAGGCAGATATGGTTCCTCAAGTACCTCCTCGTTATAGTGGATTCTTCCATGTGGGCGTTGAGTCTTGGATCAAGCGGGATCCTTCTACTACACAGATCTGTACTTCTAATCTTGAATCGAACAAGTGTAGTTATACAGTGGCTGCTATGCAAAACGCAATGGATCATCTTACTTATTTCGGTATTGCTCAAGGTTTTTGTATGTAAAAAAAAAAAAAAAAAAAAAAATAGAACCCTTTTCTTATTTTTCTTATTATTATTATTTCTTTATTTATATTCAATAAAAAAAAAATATTTTTTTAACTTGTATAATCATGCGTTTATTTGAAATTATTTTTTGGAATTCGCTCCTAATTTTTTTTTTTTTTTTTTTTTTTACGCTGAATAATACTACAATCAACTTTCAATTTTACAATATTTGTATTTCCACGAGCAATACAATAGTACTAGTAGTTGACTGCACGTGGATAAATTGGAACGTTTTATTTTTCAAGGTATATTTTTTGATCAGAACCATAAAATGGTATTTTTTTTTTTTTTTTTTTTTTCAGGAAGTAAATTTATATCATAACTATACTCATTCTATGTAATCCTGTTTGAACTTTTAACTGGAAATATAATACAATAATTAAAGAAAGGCAGTGGTTTTAACAAAAGAAAGATTACAAAAAAAAAAAAAAAAAAAAAAAAAAAAAAAAAAAAAAAAAGTGTGTGCTTCTTGAATTTATTGATAAATAAAAAAAATACAAAATAAAGTTACAAAAAAGAAAAAAAAAAAATTAGAGACAGCTGCCTTCACTAATACCAAAATAAGTCAGATGATCTATAGCATTAGTCATTGCAGAAGTGGTATAACTACACTTGTCAGACTCAAGATTAGAAGTACAGATCTGAGTAGTAGAAGGATCCCGCTTGATCCAAGACTCAACGCCCACATGGAAGAATCCACTATAACGAGGAGGTACTTGAGGAACCATATCTGCCTTATGTACCGAACGATGAATATCAATACCGGTCGAGTCCACATACTGAGCAAACTTCTTGTTGCCCACTCGAGGCTGACCGATCGTATAAATCTTTACATTCTTGGATGTAAACTTGCTCGAATCCCTTTGCAAAAGATCAACACCTGCCAACAAAGCCTGAGCGCCACCCAACGAATGGCCGGTCACAACCACCTTGTAGTCCGGATTGGCCTTGATTTCGGACTGAATCTTTGGATAGTAACTGTTGATAACTTCCTTGACTGACGAGTAAAAGCCGGCATGAACATAAGCGCCCGAGACACTACCATAAGCAACGGGTGTACCGATCATATCAGTCATTGCACTCTGGTAAGAGTTTGTGCCACGAAAGACGAGATAGATGGTCTTTTGGGACTTGCTTCTCAGGACAAAGCCGTTGGTGTCGGAAACGGCAGAGGTGAAGGTGGTCAGGATCTCACCATCAGAGACCCATTTCTTACATTGAACGCAGGACCATTGCTTGAGGGGGACGACGGTGCGGCAGTAGGCGGTCGAGGCGACACCGGCATACATGGTCAGTTCGTTTACTTGGGAGCTGGTCGCCATCTCGGTAGCGTCGTTGTTGTTGTTATTGTCTGAACGGGATTCGATGTGGGTGGTGTTCTTGTGAGCATCGGGGTCAGTGGAGGTCGTGTTCTTGTGAGTGTGGGTGTCGGTGGATGTGGAATTGTGTTTCTCGGAGGAGGAGGAGGAGGAGGAGGAGTGTTTGGGCTCGGATGTGGGTTTGGCTGAAGCAACGCTCTTGTCATTGGATGTATCGGAATCGTCAGAGTTTTCCTTCTTTGAAGAGGAGCCACTTGCAGGGAAACTAGTGGGGAAAGAGCCAGTAGGGAAAGAGCCAGTAGGGAAGGAACCAATAGGAAAGGAACCAGTAGGAAAAGATCCTTTAGGGAAGCTAGTAGGGAATTGGGAAAACCATCCTGTAGGGATACTTGTGGGAAATGCGAATTCTTTGGGCAATGTAGCGCTAGAATCATCTTGTTGACCAGCAACAGGAAGAGCGGAGGAACTGAATACCATTGAAGAAGCAAGGAGACAGATACTAATACCTTGAGTGATAGAAATAGCAGAAACCATTGTGTGTTAAGGATATGGAAGGTGAAAATAAATAAATGGGAAAGGGAGAGATTATGTGTAGAATTACTTTATGAGAAAAAAAAATCTTGTATTTATATGAACAATTGAACGCTTTCAATAGTAACACAAACTAATCTGAAGGCTGTTACAAGCAACTCCTTTTTTTTTTTTCTTTTTCTTATTGTGGCACAAATAGCGTACAATTGTTCTGGTTCATAAAATGAAATAAAGTCGTGCATAAACTTATATTGATTTTTCAAAGAAAAAGCTGTGTCAGCTTTTATGTGTCTAAAACGTTTACGTTCAACTGTATTACAATGCTACTGGAATTCGTATATTTTAAAGAGGTCAATGGTTTGTCAAGAGCTCAAAAATAATATCGAACGTATCTTGTTGTTCATTGAAAACATTAGAGAAAGACAATAAAGTTCCTTTTTTTTTTTTTTTTTTTTTAATATATATATTGAACACATATTGTATATCAATTAATTTTGATAGAGAAAACGATATAAAAGTATTCTTCCATTAAGAAAATAATGCTCTATCAATCGTTAAAATGGCTTGTGTTTAGATACAGGTAATTCACAGAATAAACTGTATATAAATTTTTTTTTTTTTGTCCATATCAAAGTATTTGATCTGATTATAGCAACTGTAGCACCAACTGAAAGAGTTTAAAAATGAAGTACGGGAAATAAAATACGAAGAACAGGTTTCAAATTAAAACAGCCAAAGCTATTATTAATTTGAAAGTGCTTACTTGTATAATGTAACAACAAGAAAACGAATAGCATAAAGTGAATGTTTTACTTTAGAATATCTTTATACATTTTTTTTTTTTTTTTTTTTTTTTTTTTTTTTTTTTTTGCTTATATGTCTTGGTCGATATAATGTTCCTTTATTTATCAACTTTTACAAATAGAAATTTCACAAAGCAATTGCCACATTCAGTCACCTCAGTGGCCAAAATCAAAAGAATTCCTACAGTTAGTTGTCCTATATAGTGATGTTTAGCTTTAGATTTTACTCTTATATATACATATAATAATGATTTTAATGGTGCTAATATGGGCAACCATGTCTTGTTCTTTAAAAAGCTCCCCATTATATCACGCTACTAATGTATTTTTCATAGTCTAAATAGAGAAACTAGATAAGCCATACTGTGTCTTACGATAAATTGGGAGAAAGATACACAGAGGAAAAAGTTTTCGCTACTATGTGCGAAGCTTTTTTTTTTTTTTTCTTTCTTGGAACGCGATTAGCGTTCCGGATTTCTTCTAAACCGAACATTATATTGAATGCAGTATTAGAATTTTTTTTTTAAAGTGTCAGTTTACTTGAGCTAATTTAAATCAGGATAGGCTGTATATTGTTTGTTAATTTAGTTTTGGTAAATATAATGCATCTGATCTTTTACTATCAGATCTTTTTTTTTTTTTTTTTTGAGTTATAAATAAAGGATAAAAAAAAAAAAAAAATAACAAGTAACAATAGGATTTATAGTAGTTTTTGTGATTCAGTACAAATTTGCTTTTTAGAAGTCTTTTTTTTTTAGTTTTTATTTTAATAAAAAAAAAAAAAAAAAAAACACAGAACCTTCCACTAAATAAAATTTAGGAACTACTTGCAAATTGAGAAGGTATATTGTAGTAAGTATTTATATTATCATTGTAGATGGATTCAATGGTATTTATAATAAACACACATACTCTCTTTTTTTTTTCAATTTTCTCGGACATAGTTTGTTATCTTCAATGGCCATATTAGCAAGATGGTTGTTTAAGATCTGACAAGATGATTCACTTGGTGCAAAAAACATTTGAATCTTCTCTTTGAAAAATTTTTTATCAATTGATTTTTTAAAGTATGTTTAAAAATAAAATCAATTATGCAATCCGACTAAAAATGCATTCTTTTCAAGAAAAAAAAAAAAAAAGCTCTAAAGCAACATATTTTTACTGTGTAACGTTTTTATGCAACGTTGACGAACTGTTGGATTTCTGGTAGCACAGAACGAATGTTGACTTTATATTAATTAGGAAAGAAAAATAAGAATTTGGCTTATGGATAAAGTATCAAATACATTTATATTAGATTCAATGCTTATTCGAGCTACTGACGATCAATCATATTATTTTCCAATATACCCCTTGACTCAAAAAAAAAAGGACGGTAGTACATATTCTCAAACAAGTCAAGACAACAAACTTTGATTTACAAGTTGAATTTCATATAGTAATTGGGTTTTTGTGTGTGATTTTGAACGTTTTGGTGCGGCTAAAAGGAAAGAAAGCTGGTAACTATTTTTTTTTCCTACGTGTTGTTAAACCAAGTGAAATCAGGAAAGCTTTTTTTTTTTTAAAAAAAAAATATATACAAGTTGCCCAATAATCATTTAATACTTTATAATTCAAACAAATATATAAAGGTGGTTATGGGAAAAAAAAAAAAAAAAAAAAAAAGGCTTGCTATTTAATAGAAATCCAAATTGTTAATAAAGATGACCCCAAGGCATATTGAAACCAAAGAAATGTATTAAAAGGTACATAGCCCAATATAAGTCTATCGTACTGAAAAGAGAAAACAGGGTGATAATGATAAATCAATACACTTAATCATTGATCGTTTTTATTGAACCGATATTTATGAAGGAATTGCTGTGATCCCATCTTCAATTTCTTTTGCGTGCTACTTGATAAACTGAATTTTGCTTCGCATAAAATTAATAACAATATTTAGATTGTAAACAACCTAATGCATTTAATGTTTTTTTTTTTTTTTTTTTTTTTTTTTTTTTTTTTTTTTTTTTTTCTAAAATGCAAATTTGTACATATTTTCTTTATTGATGAGATCCCGGAAACAGTTTTCTTTAAATGAATTTAGGAAACATGTTCTTTTTTATACAAGCGGGAAAAAAAAAATATATATTACCTACATCAAAATTTTTCTTTGATAGAACAAAACGAGAATTCTTCCTTTCTTACTACAACTGATAGATGAATCATTTGTATTTTGGCCTGATATCGATATATTTATCTTAGCTTACATTAATCTATGAGTTCATAGCACTTAGTTTATCAATGTTATACAATTATATTTTGTATTACACGATGGTTACTGTCAGAATCACCAAGACTGCAATTTTTCGGCAGCGTTCGAGATCTACTTTATTTACCAAATTTCATTTTTCTTAACTTCCCAAATAAGGATAGAAAAAAGAAAAAGAGAGAGAGAGAGTCGAGGCATTTTAAGGAGGCATATAATTGTCTAATAATTACTTTGAGATACGTTACCGATCAATTACGCTCACGACCTTTAAACATGTAAAAAAAAAAAAAAAAAAAAAAAGACATTCCGCAGATCTGCTCACATCATTTCCGTTTCTGTCATACTTTGGAACGGCGCCGCAAGAATTAAAGTAACGGGACTGGAAGAACAGTTTTGAGGTGGACGAAATAGAACTTGACAAGTTTGATATGATATTGAAAATTCTTTATCTTTAAAAAATTAGAGAGTATTGTATTAAATGTATTTGGCTTTTGAAAAGTATTGAGTTTTTAAATTTTTTTTCTCTTATTGTTTGTCATTTGTTTAATCTCCTTTATCTTATGCTAGTTTATTGCATCCCTTAATCAGTGTAAGACAAATCCAATAACTTCATTCCTAAAGTAGATGCTTTTTGTTGAGGCCAGTTACGAGTTTGCCTGATTTAGTCAAGACCAAAATCCCAGAGATTTTAAAACGAGAGAGATAGACGGAGAAAACATACGAAATAAAAGAGTTTGAATTATTATATCTTCACTTCTCCTTGAAAATAAATCCATTATTCAACTGGAACTTGTCAAGATAGATAGAAACCGTCATTGATGTAATAAAGAATAATTTAATTTTATTACCTTTTGTGTTTTGGTTGCTCAAACTGCTGAATCAGATCAAAGAGTAGTGCATCATTTTTTTTTTTTTTTTTTTTTTTTGCCAAGCAATGTAATTTTAAAAAAAGTATTATTTTGTACACAGAAAAGAAGCATGTAAATGTCAACATTATTGAAATTAATCCAAAGACATGGATTTATCTGTCTTGTACACGTTGAATAGCGCGTCAAACACACACACATACACAATTTAGTGTATATCTAATCAAATACTTTAAATTAGACTAACAAACCTCTTTACTATAAAACCAAAGCAGTTTTGACACATATTTTTTTTTTTTTTTTTACTTAGTCAACTTTCTCTTCTTCTTTTTTTTTATTCCAACCCATTCCAAGTCCTTAAAAAAAAAAAAAAACATGGTTTCTTTCATCTCTATCACCCAATGTGTCAGCTTGTGTCTTTTCGCATCTACAATGATGATCAACACTTCTGCTGCTCCTGCTGGCAAGCATGAAGCTCCTTCTGGTTTCCCTTCCGGTGTTCCTAGTGGTTTCCCTTCTGGTGTTCGTCCCAGTGGTCACCTTAGCGCCTTCCCCAGTGGTGCTCTTCCCAGCGGTTTCCCTAGCGGTGCTCATCATGATGGTTTCCATAGTGGTGCTAAGCCTAGTGGTGCTCATCACAGTGGTTTCCCTAGCGGTGCCCGTCCCAGTGGTGCTCCTCCTAGTGGTTTCCCTAGTGGTGTCAAGCCTAGCGGTGTCAAGCCTAGCGGTGCTGAGCCTACACACTCATCTCACGAAAAGAGAAGCGCTTCTGCCGAACATGCCAAACCTAGCAACTTCCCTAGCGGTCATCCCAATGGCCCTCGTCCCAGCGGTGCTCCTCCCAGCGGTGCTCCTCCCAGCGGTTTCCCTAGTGGTGCTAAGCCTAGTGGTGTTCCTCCTAGCGGTCATCCCAATGGCCCTCGTCCCAGTGGTGCTCCTCCTAGTGGTTTCCCTAGCGGTGCTCCCCCTAAGCCTAGCGGTACTCCTAGCGGAAAGCACGATTAAATTTTTTAAAAAAAAAAATTTACAATCAATTTATTCATATCCCCCCTCCTCATGTATTTTACTAAGAAATAAAAAAAAAAAAAAAAAAAAAAAAAAAAAAAAAAAAAAAAAAAAAAGTGTAAAGTTTTTCTTTTTAATAGAGAGTAATTTCAGGTTATATCCTCCAAAAAAAGAAGAGAAAAAAAAACTTTAAACCTAAATTCTTTATTGAATCATTTACTTCCCCCTCCCCCCTTTTTTTTTTACAAGTAGAAGCATTGGCGAAAATTGAAAAATAAATGTCACAAGCTCAACTCTTTTTTTTTTTTTGTCTTGGCAGGAAACATTTGTCCAAACTGGTTTTAAAAAAAAAACAAACGTCATTGATCCAAAATTAAAATGTCATTTAAGAAGGACCAAAATATCGGTGTGGACTATATAGTTCAAAATTAAGAATAATCTTAGTGAATTCAAGCACGCCCTTATGAGCTCGCACTTTAAGAGGTGTTTTTTTTTTTAAAAAAAAAAAAATTAGTAAAGCCACAACGGAAGTAGCACTTATTAATTTGAAACGATCTCAACTTGCTAAATTAGAATTATGTGCAATCAAGTGGATGTCACCTAATTTGATGTTGGCATTAATTTGAAACTAGGAACTGAGATATTAATTTCGTTATTAAATTTCATTATTCTTTTGTATTTGCACCGTCATTTTTTATTTTTTATTTTTTATTTTTTATTTTTTATTTTTTATTTTTTATTTTTTATTTTTTTAAGAATTACCATAAAACTCTTTACTTGCCTGAAATGATTATAACAAAGATATATCAGCGAAACAAAAATAAAAATGGATTTAGAAGATATGACCAACTCTAAAAAAAAAAAAAAAAAAGAAAGCAACTCTCTAGCTTTATTTGGGGCCAAATTGTTAGGATACACATGCTTAATGGGAAAACTACACAAATTCCTTCCATTTTGAATATCCTCTCATCCACTACTAGTCACCAAATAAACGACAAATTAACAAACAAGATTGCTAATTTGTTGGCAACATTCCGTGGATACAAAAAAACCCCATATTTGTTAACTGATGATGAACTTACACAAGTTGAACAAGATGAAAACATGATTATGGAGGCTATCAATAGATTTTTTTTTCTACTACAGTAAAGGTAATGACTAAGGTGTATATCTACGTGATTTATTTTCATTATTTTTAATTCTAAACATCTCTTAAAGTGCGAGCTCAAAAGTAGTTTCAATTATGATAACGTCAACCGCGCCAATTTTTTTTTTTTTTTTTTTTTTTTGAATTCACGTGAAAAAAAAAAAAAAAGAAAAGTTTTCACACCTTTATTCACTTTAGTCAGTAATTATGTAACAATGGTTGCCACGCCAAAATTCTCTGTCGAATGTGATGCCGAATATACACTTAATAAAGAAGCACGAAGAAAATTCACCAATTGTGCGTTCATTTTAACAATGCCAGTTAGCGGACTTTGGCGTTATACAAACGACATATTGATTGTATTCCAGAGGATAAACTGATGACAATGAAGCCTGAGGATGTATATCTTGACATTAAAACTGTACTATATAATATAATGACCAAAAAAGATGAGTTAGCAGCCTTGCCTTTGAAAGATGGATGTATTTATTCAAAAAGTGCATTCGTACTTTTCACTTTGAAAAAGAAAAAAAAAAAAAAAAGAAAAAAAGTCAAGTTTGTCAAGGAATTTACTCATGTCAAGGACGAGAACGAGCCCCGATGGGACTCAAAGGAAATTAGCAAAAAGAAAGAGAACGAACATATATACACGCTCAACACCTTGGAAATGCATTGACGATGAAAGGTCTTGTGGAATTTAGAAAATCAGTATATTGACGATAAAGCAACCTCAATATTAGAAGAAGGATCACGAACACAAGTATCAGCGCCAGCACAAGAAGACACAATCACCCCAATCATACCAACATCAGAAACGACAACACATACAATATTTGTCAAAAAAGTAACGTAAAAAAAATAAAAATAAAAATAAAACAAAAAGAAGCTTACGATATTACATCCAACCTCGTACCTTACATCTCCAAATAAGCCCAAAATCCAACACCTTGATCGAGAGACAATCAAAGACTTGTGTGACATCGCCATGGAATTCTTAGTACATGATGAAAATTACGAAAACGGAGATGCTATAAAGGAATACAAAAGCTATATTGAGGATCAAGATCGATTGGTCTCATTTGACCTCTTTCCTGGTGTCAGGGATTTTCCAAGTGACATATTAAAGATAGACAGGGAAGATCTTGTTCAAGCACTGTGGAACAAAGAAATAAGGCTTAAGGCTACAGGTTCTGCTCGTATCCTGAATGGATGACCATTAGCTATACCCTCACTGATTTTTAACTACAATTGTAAACAACAATCACATAGCAAGGAACAACTATGAAAGAACACTATGACAGAAAATGAGGAACTCTTTATAGAGTCCAGCAGCGGCTTTGAAAAAAAAAAAAAAAAAAAAAAAAAATGTAAACCACTCCTTGGACGGTACACTAAAGTTACTGGCAAAGTGTAGCAATGCATTACTTCATGTCATTAAGCATAGCAAAAAAAAAAAAAAAAAAAAAAAGAAAAAAAGATGGGTTCTAGTAAAGATAAGAAGTCTACCAAGGTTACCAAGAAAGTTGAAAAGAAGGAAGTTGAACCAGTAAAGAAACAATCCAAGAAGGTTGAAAAGAAGGTAGAATCCTCTGATAGCAGTAGTTCTTCCGATTCTTCTGACTCCTCCGACTCTGAAGAAGAAGAAAAGGTTGAAGAAAAGAAGGAAGAAAGTTCTGATTCTTCCGATTCCTCTGACTCGTCTGACTCATCTGATTCCGAAGAAGAAGAAAAGAAAGAAGAAAGCTCTGATTCTTCTGACTCTGAAGAAGAAGAAGAAGAAGAAGAAGAAAAGAAAGAAGAAAGTTCTGACTCTTCCTCCTCCGACTCCTCTGATTCTGAAGAAGAAGAAGAAGAAAAGGCTGAAGGAAAGGCTGAAGAAAAGATTGAGGTACCCAAGGGTCAAAAGAGAAAGGCCGAAGACGCCGAACAAGTTTACACGATTTGGATCGGTGGACTCAACTACCAATCGACTGCTAAAGACGTTGAAGAATTCTTTGGGGAATGTGGTGAGATCAAGGATGTTAGAATCAGAATGGACGATGCCACAGGAAAGAATCGTGGATTTTGTCATGTTGATTTTGTCACCAAGGAAGGGCAACAAGCCGCGTTGGCCATGTCCAACTTGGAATTCATGGGTCGTAGAATTCGTTTGGACGCCGCTGATGGATCAACACGTACAAGAGTCAAGAAGGACGAGGCCTATTCTACAGCTGCTAGTAAAGTGTTTATTGCCAACTTGAACCGTGATTATGACGAACACCAACATCGTTCTGGTTTACAAGAGGCCTTTGGTGCTTTTGGAACTATTGTGGGTGATATTCGTATGCCTATTGATAGAGAAAGCGGCCAATTGAAGGGTATTGGTTATATTGAATTTGAAAACAAGGAACAAGCCGAGGCTGCCGTGAAGGGTATGAACGGTGTCGAATTTAATGGTCGTCCTCTTCGTACAGACTTTGCTGGTGAAAGTTCTGCTGGTAGTGGTGGACGCGGTGGACGTGGCGGATTCCGTGGTGGTCGTGATGGATCTCGTGGTGGATTCCGTGGTGATCGCGGTGGATTCCGTGGTGATCGCGGTGGATTCCGTGGTGATCGTGGTGGATTCCGTGGTGATCGTGGTGGATTCCGCGGTGGTCGTGGTGGATCTGCCCCTCGCGGTAATCATCAAAAGTTTTAGATTGTTTCTTTTTTTTTTTTGGGAACACACAAATCACACTGTATAATTTATGTCACACCTCCTTTTTTTTTATCTCATTTTATTACTGTAATAAAAAAAAAAACTATAGAAATCATCTGACTTTTTATTTTTACGCCCTCGCACAAAAAAAAAAAAAAAAGACTTTTTTTAATGCACACAATGTATACAATGCATAAGACTATATTTTATTAAGAAGATTAAAAACAAAAACATAAAAAAATGGGAATATTGATAGTTTTTTTTTTTTTTTTTTGATATGTGCAATGGAATGGTGGTGGTGGTGGAGGGGTATTTACTTGAGAGTATTTAAAAATACAAAATTGTCCAAAATTAAAAAGAATCACTCAATAAGATCCTTAATCCTTTTTGAGGTAATAGCCAAGGTTCAGAAGATGATTCTAAATTAGAGACTCTTTTTCGAATGATTCTGTGCTTATAAAGCTCGTTGTTATTTACAATAGATTTTTTTCTTTTCTCCATGATCACAGGTGCTTGTTCCTGTTTTATTTCAGGAAGAGAAACTCTTTTCTTGGGTCTTGATTGAATAGAATGAATAGCTTCTTCCAGTAGTTGGCTATATTCGCGTATTCTTTCTGCTACATCTATTACATTTCCTTGTTGTTGTCTTTGATAATTGGCAATACAAGTTAATCTTCCTCTTAATTGACCAGTTTCATAAACAACCTATGATTATTATTATTACTATTATTAATAATGTTATGCCGAGTTACTTACAGTAGCTAAATTCGAATGAATATTTTTCATCGTTCGAGTTGCATACACGTCTGTTTCTTTTTGTTTATTCACTGCTCTTTCAAGAATCACTTGAAGATTTACATTCACTTCTTGTGTTGCTGTAATATCTTGTTCAATTTCCTCTTTTAAAGTTATGATTTAGTGTCACAATAAAAAAAAAAGGAGACACACTCTCAGTTGACTTACGAACTCTGTTTTCAGACAAATTCTAATTATTCAAATGATTCAATACAAAGAGAACAAAAAAAAAAAAAAAAAAAAAAAAAAAAAAAAAAAAAAGTTTTATATATGTACTTACGAGATGTATTTCCATGCCATCCATTTGTTCAGCTAAACCATTTAATTCAGTCTTGAATTTCGTTATATCTTCTTTCACTTGATATAATTCTCTTAACAATTGGTTTTTTTCTCTTGATTCCAAGTAGGTATCAGGAAGATTTCTGTTTATAGTATGCTATAGACTGTGTTAATAGATAATCTACACATAATGTATTCTTTACTTTGACTGGATATTCATCAGTAATACGGTGGTAACCTAATACAAAATTTTCATGCATAAATAAAGAAGAAGAAAGGAAAAAGAAAGAAAATGTTTACCATTGATGGTTCTTCGATGACAATAAATCGAATTTGAATTTCTATCACAAGTTATTTGCTATAATAAACAGTTTTAATTATAAAATATAAAAATGGCGCGTTGTTTTTTTTTTTTTTCTTTTCTTTTCTTTCTAACCTTGACATTCTTCTCGAACTTCATTTATTT
>JNDS01004779.1:0-20676 GCA_000697035.1 Rhizopus stolonifer B9770
ACAAAAAAACCAAAAAAAAAAAAAAAAAAAAAAAAAAAAAAAAACTAAAGCCCTTTTATAGAACCACCTACACGTGATATTATTGCCACTGTAGAAACATTATCTAATGAGCGATCTATTGACGTGACAAGTTTGGAACCTATTTTAGCGGGACATTCACTCAAAAAATAAATATAGAATGTTTTTTTAAGGGACAATGAAAAATGACTTTTTTTTTTTTTTTTTTTTCCATTTTTCCTTCTCTTTCTTTCTATTAAATAAACATGACCCGAGGAGTGAGTAAAAAAAAAATATTTTTTCTTTCCAAGTCTAACTTTTTTTAAAAGATCACTCGGAAAAAATTAGTAGTGGTAGGTGATGGTGGATGTGGCAAGACGAGTCTGTTAGTTGTATACCAAAAAAAAGCATTTCCTAAAGTAAGTTTTTTTTTTTTTTTTTTTTTTTTTTTTTTAAAAAAAAAAGTATTCAACATCATTAGCAATATGTTCCAACAGTATTTGAAAATTATATTGCCAATGTACAGTTAGAAACTGGTAGAATAGTAGAGCTGGCCTTATGGGATACAGCAGGACAAGAAGACTATGATCGATTAAGACCTTTATCATACCCAGAAACAGACGTAGTCCTTATTTGTTTTGCCATCAACCTACTCAACTCGTTTAAAAATGTTCAAGATAGGGTAAAAAAAAAAAAAAAAAAAAAAAATTAAGTATTTCATGCAACCTTACTCATCTTTTGTTGGTTTAGTGGTTACCAGAAGTAACCCATTTTTGTGAAAGTGTACCCAAGATACTGGTGGGTACAAAGTTAGATTATAGACAAGATCAAGATGAAATCAAAAGACTAGGTTCTTTAGGACAAAGATTAATTACGGAAGATGATGTAAGTGACTGTAGTCCAAACAATAGAGTTATTCATTTCTTTTATTAAAAGGGACGGCAATTAGCAAGAGATATCGGTGCGAGTTACTATGAATGTAGTGCCATGAAAAATATAAACGTCGATTTAGTTATAGAATCTGCAACAAGAGCTGCAGTCACTGGAAATATAAAAAAGCTTCATAAACGATTTTGTAAAATCCTTTGAAAAAATATATTTATTTATTTTTTTAAAATCCGTCTCTCCCTCTCTCTCTCTCTTTTTTTTTTTGTGTCATGTCACATTATTATACTTCAGACACTGACCCCTTTAGAGCTCTCGACTTTTATGCTGCACCTCAAGCTAATGAGAGGACACCTTTAGTGATACTTATTCATGGAGGAGCTTGGAGAACAGAGGATAAAGCTGATTACAAACAGTTAGCGACTGATTCTCTTTCACTTGGAATCTCGGTAGTCTCTGTTAACTACAGGTCTCAACTCAAAATTTTATTTATGTTAAGGGCAACTGACACAAATTATGTATAGACTGAGTTTATTAGAAAAGGATGAAACTATATCTAACATTCAACATCCAAGCCATATTCAAGACGTAGGAGCAGCTGTTCAATTTTTAGCCCAGACACCTATCAATCAACAATATGACCCACAACAGATTTACCTAGTTGGACACTCTGCAGGTGCTCACATAGCACTGATGCTTCTTTTAGATGACAGTTTTGGATGTAATTCTATCATCCGAGGTGTTCTCGGAATATCTGGCATTTATGACATCCCACTCTTACTCAGCACGTTCCCTTCATATCTGGGCTTTATTCAGCAAGCCTTTGGTACATGTGATTATCATCAAGCCTCACCTGTCTGTCATCATCATATTGTGTCAAAAGTCAAGGTCATGATTGCACACAGTCAAGAGGATTCCTTGATTGATGATCAACAAGCTCTGGTCATAACAGATCATTTAAAATCTCTCCAAGCAAATGTCATTTTGGATATGAATCTAAAAGGGGATCATTATGAACTCATGAACTTTGGCGTGTTATGTCCTTTACTTCAAGCTCTTTGTTATTAAACATCCGCCCCTTTGTACGCCTCTTATTTTTTTTTTTTTACTAGTCGAATTTTTTTTTTTTTTTTTTTTTTTTTTTTTTTTTTTTACTACAACACATATAATGGCTTCAAACGAGGAATTTTATGTTCGCTACTAGTAAAATACACGATAATAAAATGGAAATCATATTTCTTACTCTTTTCTTTTTCTTTTTTTTTTTTTTTTACAAGTTCTGGACATCGAGGAAAATACGGCCACGAATTTTTAGAATTTGAATTTAGATCAGATGGTCTTTGCAGATACGCAAATAATTCCAACTATAGAAAAGACAGTTTAATCAAAAAAGAAAGTAAATGCTTTGTATATTTGAAAAAAAAAAAAAAAAAAAATAAGAAAAATGACAACTAAAAAAAAGAATTATAGTGTACGTTAGTTCTGCAGTCATTGAAGAATTGAAAAAGATCATTAGAGATAGCAAGGTTATGAGGTAAATGAAAAAAAATGTTTTATTAGAAATATATATTGAACGTGTCTTTTTTCTTTTTTTTCATATTCTTAGAGAAGATGATAGCCAATGGCCAGAAAAGAATGTTGTTGGTAGTCAAGAAATTGAAGTGAGACTTGGAAATGAACACATTTCTTTTGAGGTAAAAACAAAACAAAACAAAGAATATTGATACATATTTATAATAGACTTCTAAAATTACCTCGCTTGTTGAAGTAAATGACAGCAAGGACCCTGAAGGTTTGCGTACATTTTATTATCTTGTACAAGACTTGAGAGCTTTCGTGTTTTCTTTGATTTCTTTACACTTTAAGGTAAAAAAAAAAAAAAAAAAAAAAAAGAATTTTTTTTAGTTCTATTTATTATCATATTATTTACTACTTGTATATATAGATTAAACCTATCAATTAAAGATTGTATACACAGCACACACACACACACTCTCTCTCTCTCTTTCACCACACACAAATACACAATGAAAAAACAAATAAAATCCCTTTTTTTTTTAAATAAGATCTTCTGGGTGTTGTTCAATTTCATCGTCCTCTTCTTCTTCTTGAAGCATATCTACTTCATCAAAATAGAGTTCTTCATTTTTAGCCGGTTTTGATTTGTTTGCTTCTACAGCAGCTACACCTTCAGCTCCTCCACCAGCTTCTGTATAACTTCTCATAGCAGATTCATATTCTTCCATTTCTTTCTTGTAAATATCATAATATTTCTATTTGAATGAGTTTTCATATCTTGTTGATTTATTTTACCTGTTTCTCTTCCTTTGTCAATGCTTTCCATTTTTGGCCTAATAAACGAGTGATTTCACCCAAACTTTCATTGGGAACTTCATCCTTGATATTATCTCTTTCCATTCGACAATACAAGAAAAAGACATTACCAGGTCCCTTGGGTGCATTAGGATCTCTTTTCTTTTTAGCTACAGCTGCATTTTTTCTACTACTTTTCGTTTCCAACTATTTCACAGATAATCAAAAATTACTGCTGTTTTTTTTTTTTTTTTTTTTTTTTTTTTTTTTTACTAGCATAGATTCAGCAGATGCATCAGAATCAGAGTCATCATCTAAAGGCATTGTCTTTTTCAAACGTTTAGCTTGTCGAAGATCTACTATTTCTTCCAACAATATACTAAAAACAATTGAAAATTAATTTTTTTTTTTTTTTTTTTTTTTTTTTTTACACTCTTTCTATTCGAAGCCGTTTGATATGACGACGAGCCTTTGATAACTGACTTGTTATTTGATCGTTTTCCTATTACAAAACAGAAATAAAAAACCGTGGTCAACTATCTATTATTTTACCTCTTCTATTTCTCTCATTCTTCTTCTGTATCCTTCATACTTTTCATCGGCTACTTATAGTGTCAAAAAAAAATCTTTTTTTTTTTTTTTTTTTTTTTTTTTTTTGAAAAAAAAAAAAAAAAAAAAAAAAAAAAGTCGCAACTGGTGAAAATCAATGTCATACCTTTCCAAGAATGGTTGTCGTGGTGCATAAAAAATACATGTCGCCACACTGAAAAAAAATAAGACATCGTATTTCAAGATTCAAGAAAGTATTATCGTAAAAGCCTTGGGTGAAGAGTATTGTTTTTCCCTTTTTTTTTAAAAAAAACAAGAATCACCCAATTGATAAGCAAGGCAATCATACAAAAAATACCCCCCCAGTCGGCCATGTCTTTATCATCTGAGCAATCCGCCTTAATGCCTCTAAATATACAAAGTCATTGCCCATTTCGCTAGTTATTAGCATTAACGAGTTCTCAAGAAATTTCCATTTTACACTCACCCTTGCCAATCATGGGCAACAAAAGTATGGGTACAGAAATCTCAGAGCGTATCCAAAGCCAATTATCAATTAAGAATAGTAATATTTTGTTTAGTTTTTGGTTAATAAAAGTAAGGTTCTTACAGTATCAATTCCAGTTCCTTTATTTTTCATTTTAAGTGCATAGTTTATGTGCATGTTTTTTTATTTTTTATTTTTATTTCTTATTTTATTTTATTTTAAAGTAGCTTCGTCTTGTTCTAAAAGAGCATCCATGTTGGGTGAACATACAAATTTCTGTACAATGTGGCCTAATTCAATCGCCTTTTTTGTTTCATCACTTTCATGATCCACAACCATTACATTTTCTAAAAAGGTGGAGTGCATACCCTGTATCACGTCCATCAAAATATTTCCAAACTGCATTTTCACTTTGCCACTCTTGTATACAATTAATTTACCCACTTGTCCTTGGGGCATATCCTGCAAGTCCAAATTACCCATCGCTTCTTCTAATGTTGATTTTCTAGCAGCTGTTGGCAGTTCCTTTTGATTTTCTTCCTTCCTTTCCATATCTTCGTCTTTTACTACTGGCTCCTCTGTCTTGAGGACTTCAAATTTGGGGACCACTGAAGGTAACTGGAAATAAAGCAATTCTTCTTCTGCAACACAGACCAGACGATGTTTTTCATCTAATGCAAATATGTTCTTTGCAGGTGAATCATTATCCATATACACTGTCTCTCTAGGATCTTCTTCTTCTTCATCATCTTGTTCTTGTTCTTTATCGCCTTCTTCCTCCATACCATCCTCTTCTTTTACTTTAACCTCTGCCTTTTCCTTCTTTTTAGATCTTACTGACATCCAAGGTATTTTATCCACTTTTTGTGACAAGGTGATAGGATCCACATCTCCATCCATACGAGAGACATGATTAAATGTGACGGGTGTATCATGTGTGGTAGAAGTAGTAAACATTTCTGTCATATCTGTACCAGCACTATCTGCCTCTACACGATTCCCCACATCACCACCAAATGAAGCACCACCACCATAACCAGGGCGACTATGTCCACTACGAGAAACAGCAGATGGACCCAATGAAAAGATACCAGATGCCGTAGTTTCTTCAATGATCAATCCACCTCTTCCACGACCACGACCTCTTCCTGAACCTCTTCCTCTACCTCCTCTTCCTCTACTGGCATTCAATGCTTCGTCAATAGCAGAAGTTGAACTAAATATAAAAGATTAAAAAAAAAAATTTTTTTTTTTGTTTTTTGTTTGTTGAAATAATACATACACTTCTTTTTTATTTCTTTTCAGTGGTACAGTAGGTTTAAACTTCATCTTTATCGAGCTTCCTCTTGTCTTTTTCTCATTCACACTTTGTAAACGACCTGAACTAACTGATTCAGGACGCAGGTTGCCAATCGTGGTTGATTTCGGTGGTTCTGATTCCGTCTTGGTGGGTTCGGGTCGAGATGTACTGGCCGTTTTGGCTCCTCGTTTAACAGGTGCAAAACGTTTCGTTTGCTTTTTTACACTGGGTGTGACATCTACTGGATCGGACATGATGTTTTTTTTTTTTTTTTTTTTTCAAAAAGAAACAAAAACAAAAAAAAAAAAATTCATAAGTCAGTCACAGCAGTCCATTAAAAAAGTGCATGAATTATTGTACAAAATAGTTAGGACGCTGTACAACGACAATGAATTACCTCTTGGAGAGATGAACATCTATTGACTTGATCGCGTACACAAAGATAGAGTAATTTTTTTTTTTTTTTTTTTTTTTTCACAAGCTTACGGATTTTTTTTATTTTTATTCAGTTAATAATAATAAAGCTCAGTAGGTTCACGACCACGAACCACTGAAGGTTCAGTACCCGGCTGATAGATATGAGTATGAAATTCAGACAATGAAGGTTCATCTGCAGCCTCAGCCTTCTTGAGCGCTTCATCCACATCTTTACGACAGGCCTTATCCAACGCCTTAAGATCCTTCTCGGTCGAATAGTTTTGATCGATCAAGATTTGTTTTAGACCCATGATGGGGTCCGAAGTAGAGCGCATGTGCTGGATTTCCTCACGCGTACGATAAGTGGTTCCAGGATCAGACATGGAGTGACCGCCGTAACGATAGGTGGCGAGTTCCATCACAAGCGGACCTTTACCGGATGTCGTCCATTCTTTGGCCCATTGACAGGCCCGGTAGACAGAGAGAACATCCATACCATTGACCTTGATGCCCGGAATGTAATCACCTCGTTTGTAATAATCCGTCGAAGCAGACGATCGCTTATCAGAAGTGCCCATTCCGTACTTGTTATTCTCGCACACAAACACACAAGGTAAATCCCAGAGCTTGGCCATGTTGTAGGCTTCAAACACCTGCCCCTGGTTGGCTGCTCCGTCGCCATAAAGAGAAAATGTGACAGAGGGATTGTTGAGATACTTTTGACTGAAAGCGATACCTGCACCCAAAGGAACTTGGGCACCTACAATACCATTACCACCATAGAACGAGGGCGAAAACATGTGCATGGATCCTCCCTTTCCTTTGGAGATTCCGGTCGAACGACCCATGAGTTCGGCCAGGATACTTTCCACAGTACCGCCACGAAGATAGGTGAATCCGTGACATCTGTAAGCAGTAATGATGTGGTCGTTGTGTGTGATGGCAGATTCCATACCCACAGACACAGCTTCCTTTTTTTTTTTTTAAAAAAAAAAAAGAATTAAAAACAAGTTGTTTGGCTTTAACCTACTTGTCCGTTGCACAAGTGACAAAAACCACGAATCTTCTTAGCCTTGTAAAGAGCATCAGCAGCCATTTCCATACGTCGCATGATTGTCATCTTGGTGTACATATCGATCAAAAGATCCTTGTTGACAGATACCTCTAAACTAGGCTTTTCGGCATTGTACATTTCAAAAGAAGTCTCGGGCAAAGTGATGGTCACGTTATCTGAAAAGTGGGGTGCACTAGTAGACAGCGCACGCAAAGGAAATGCCTTTTTCTGATTGGTAATGAATAAGCGAGCGGTTGAACGAAGCATAGTATTGAGAGAAGAAAAAAAAAAAAAAAAAAAAAAAAGGGCAAAAAATTATGTTTATATATTCATGCGAAATTTTAAAATACAGCATAAAAGATGACGTCTAAATTATTCTTCTACAATCTGAAGCACATCGGGATCCAACTCATCATCCAAGTCTTCGTCTTCCATGTCTATTTTTTCATCTTCTAAGAAATCGAGTTGTTGTGGGTTCAATTGATAGTAAATTCTGTTGAGAGTGTCCAGATCATTCTCGAGATCAATCAATTCATCGTCCTTACCCTTGGACTTGTCTTCCACGGCAGGTAATTGGGCTACATCAATCGGTTTAGGGCCCAGCTCCTGATCATTGCTCTCCTCTTCCTCCTGCTTTGTATATTGAGTTCTGTACTTGTACTCGATAGGTTGTACCACCTCTCGTGTTAACACGGGCTGCTTGGGCTTCTTGGGTGACATGGGGAACACCTCTGGAGGATCTGCTGGACCATCGACTACACAAAACAAATCGCGCGGATCAAACGATCCCACTTTCCGTTCACAAGTCGACACATGTTCATGAAACCGACTGGCAATCGCATCCAGATTCTGGTGCGTCTCGAGCTTCCCCCAAAGATCCAAGATGGGCAGGTCCTCAAAATGAGGCAACTTTCCCGACGGCAACTGAGACAAGATGGTATCGCGCTGCATGAGAGGGACCATAAAGGTGCCGATGACCGACTGACGCTTTTCGGACTTGACGTGCGTGCCAAACTCGACGTGGTTTGTCGAAAAGGCTTCAAAGCGATCAAAGTTAGGATAGAGCATGACGTAGGCACGCAAGTAGACGAGTTCGATAAAATACTTTTTCCAGCTCTTTTTCCACTTGTCCGATCGGCTGTGGGGCACCCGGATCACACGCACGTCGCTGGTCTTAGGGAGCTGCAGGTCTTGAAGACGGCGGACCAGATAAGCATGAAATTCGCGCCAGTGTTCGGGAAAATAGACCGCACCCCAACTACAGGGGATCTGACTTGCGTAGGGCATCTGGGGTGGGTAGGATCGGAGGGCCTGGTTTGGATCAAAGGGGACACGGCCAGCGGGCACAAGCTCGAGATTACGGGGTGAATAAAGGGAAATGCCGTACATCAACCGATAGGCTTCCTTGCTTGCTCCATAGCGGTATTTCAAGATGGCGTATTTGGACCAGACGTAAAAGAGAGGGGAGACTTCAATGTCGTCTTCTAACAATACCGCGTATTCGTCATTGTGGCTTGGATACCAGGATTCCACAATCGCGGGCATCAACCCACCCTTTTTAATACGATGGCGTAAGAATTTGACACCTTGTTTCCAGACAAATGAATTGACCAACATGCGTGTAGCTCGATCGGATGATTGTTCCATGTGGATCATCAAGTCTACTTTATCGCCTAAAAAATAGGATTTCGAAGCGGATTGCAACAGGCGAGATAATGAGTGTGGTCGACGGTCGGTGATGATAACTAATTTGATATCAATCTTATTCCAGTCTAGAATAAGTGTCAATAACAATTTTTTTTTTTTTTTTTTTTTTTTACTTTTCAAGGCTTGTATGGAAAGGTCAGGTATCCAAAGTGCATGTGGGATTTCTTTGGTTGGTAAACTGATCACATCTTTTTCTACTATCAATCGATCCAGTATAGAGTGTTCTTCTTGTGCTCGAATCAATAATGAAGTATCCTTGATCATCTTTTCAAGACTTTTGATGTCTGGTTGATGTACTTGTATATTTTCTGCAAAGGGACAGTCGGTTTCGGCTAATACTTGTTCTGTTCTCTGTTGGTTGAGATCTGCACCCAACAAGGCAAGATGAATAGGATAATGTTTAAATCGACATAAAAGTGGATAAAAGGAGACCAGCTGAGAGGCACTGGTTACAACCACCATGGGCGATGTTGGATCCGGATGGGTATAATGGTGGTCATCTTGATGAGCTTCCTTTTTTGAACTTTTGATAACTGGTTGTTGTTGCTGTTGCTGTTGTTGTTGGGGAAGGTACCAAAGAAATAGAAATAAAATCAAACCGAATACGATGGCTATCCGAGATATTTTTTTAGGTAACCAAGACATTGTTGAAAGGAAAGAATAAAAAAAAAAAAAAGCTAAAGGAGAGAACGAGATAGAGAATAAATAAATAAAAAAAAAAAACAATATATTTTGAATGTAAACTCCGAGTTAGACGTTAATGTCTTTAGGTTTAGGTGAGTTGTTTTTGTAATAGATAAATTGTAAAAAGATTAAGAAATCAAATATAAATGTGCCTGCACTACCGATAAGATAAGGTAAGGCTTCTAAAAGGGATTCTAGGGTTTGTTTGGGATGACTAAGGATACTGGAGGTATAAGCAAAATTGGCACAAGCAGCGCATATAAACAAAGAAGCGGATAATCCTTGTACTGATTGACGACGACGGTTTTTAAGTATCTGTGGTATTCTGGACATCAAATAAAGTACAGTACATGTCCAAGCAGACAGCCTTCCTAACCAGACTAGACTACTTTGAATAGATATTGTATCGGTTTGGGTTTGAAGAGTGAAGAGTAAGACGGACATGAGTTTGGATAGGTTTTGATCTTTTGCAGACAGAGTGTACCATTTGGAGGGTGAAGCAGAAGAGGAAAATGGAGTAGACTCATCATCTACTATGACGGGTGAAGGATTGATATTGAGTGGAACCGGATGTTGAAATAAAGAATTAGAAGGCAAGGCTTTAATAGAGTCTTGCTGCTGAGGTATAATAATATATTCATCTTTTGGGCCTTTATACTTGTTATAGTACAGCCATTGTGATAGTAAGGTGATGTCTATGCTGACAAAATAAATCCCAAGATATAACTGAAATGGTAATTGATCGGTCAAGAGTGTTCCAATCAGGTTTGTCGTATCTCCTTCAATTGAACAAATTAGGAAATTGATAATGAATCCCTTTTATCTTTTGTTACCTGCTAGCCAAATCGATAGAAAATTTAAACTTAATCCATCAGCTGAACCCTTCTTATAATTCTCAATAACTTGACTAATAAATTCATTTATAAACATACAAGTCCAATGACGACATCTTCTATTAATTTACGGTAGTTGTGCATTTAACCAAAGTAGAATTGAAAGATATCCCAATAATAAGCTGATCGCGTCTTGTTTTCCATATGTACACTGTCCAAATATTCTCTATTCTACTTTTAGTCTAAAGTCACTAGTATTTTTATTTACATTAATCCATTCATTGTAAGGAATTCCATCTTCCATAGGTACACACACTGTCATAATAAATAAATAGTTTTTTTTTCTAAGGAAAAAAAAAAAAAAAAAAAAAAAAAAAAAAAAAAAGAAAATAAAAACTCATCCCTTCTTTTAAAGCATTTTTTTTTTTTTTCTATTTTCTATCTTTGGTTGCATTCAGGGGTGTGGTCACTTTTCTATTCCGATGATTTCCTCCAACTCTTATCAGGAAATCACGTTCTCTCTTGTACACACTCTTTAATATTAAATAATAAAACAGTCCCCCCCCCCCGAATAGCTACCACAAATGTCTATTGTTTGGTATCTGGCGTGTGACACATATCAATGACAGTCAACGTGAGCATATGGCGTAAGATACGTCATGAACCTCTGGAGTGAACCAATAGAAATAATTTAACAAAGACAATGGAAATCAATAAAGGAGTAATTTTGTTCTTGATAATTCAGTAATATGACTCCTTTAAAAACCCTTACAGAAATAATTCCTCTTTAGTGCTTCCTAGATCAAAAAAAAAATTCTCCTCTGTACAATACATATACAAAAACAGTCATTTAAAACATTTGACTCAAAATGAGTACAAAAAGCAGTCATTCAAGACATTTGACTCAACATGAGCAAAAAATTATAGACAAATTTTCTTCAGAAATCGGACTTTAAACATTTTAATGAATCACCAAGTTTTCTTTTTCTTTTTTCTTCAATTGAGTGGTCCATTATCATTAAAAAAAAAAGCTTTTACTGAGCCTAATGAGTTCTTTTTGGTTAATTTTTTTCTTCAATATGATAACATCAGTATTATAACATCAGTATTATAACTTCAATATGATAACTTCAGCATGATAACTTCAGCATGATAACTTCAATATGAATAACCAGAATATCTCTTATGTGATGCAGGTAAAAGTCCTTATGTGACAAAGATTGCCCGGATCACTAGTCATAGGATTCGACTTTTCAATAATATCTGCTTCACAAAAGAAATTACCTTAGCCTTTTTAATAATCTTGTGAGTACTATTGAGTAAAAATGAAGGAGGAAGTGTTGCATGAAGTGGGTAATTTTTCATGTAATTGTTAGAATCTCTTTGTTGGTCTGGAAAAAATTGTACGCGTTGATCACTTATTTTCGGAAGGTTCTTTGTTCTCAAAAACAAAGGTACATGATATTAACTTGCATAGAAAAGATTTCCTAAATATAAAAAATTCTATTTTTTGCTTCTTTTCCCTTTTTTTTTTTTTTTTTTCTCTCTTCAAAAGAAGTCATGATGCTTTTCAAATAATTTTGTTCTTTGTCAAATAATTTTCATTTCCAGTTTCTGTAATTCCTATGGTTGTTTCGTCAATCTCTGGGTTTAGTGCCTCTTATACAATCTGCTTTTCTTTATGACTGCGGCAAAATCTGTGGCTATTTGAAGACCATCAATCCGGGTTGCCTGCGTTACGTTACAAGTCTTAAATGCGTCACATAAGGTTTTCGTTTTTAATATTCATTTGGTTTATTATTCATTTGTTTTAACTGAAGATCCTCTTGGATGTTATCACAAACTCCCAATCAACTACTGATAAGCAAGTAAGTGAGTCCCTATTCTATTGTGCTCCCGGCACTTATTTCCATCTTATTTATTAAACAAATTTGGACAACACAGCCAGAGGACTGATAGTGGAGAAGTTTTGCTGGAGACAATCAGACACACTTTAACAACTTTTCATCTCGTACTCAAAAATCTGTCACTGCAAACAGGAAATCACGAATAAACGCCATTCCTTGAGAACGCTGTACTTTCTTTATTGACACTATCTAAAGCTACAGGATCTGTGTGTTTCAAATGGTAAAACAAACAAACATAAAGAAAACTATTGTTTAAAAAAATATATTTTTGTTCTGGGTGCGAGACAGAATTCACATCAAATAAACAGTTAAATCTAAGTGGTCCTAACTTCAAGCGATCCTCTAGTAAGTATATTGATGCGCTTGGATTTCTAAAAGCTCCTAATAATATGGAAATCATGTTAGTGGAGCACTCAAGGTAATAAGCAAATAATAAAAAAACACGATTTATTTCTCAAGCTAATCTCTTTCTCTTTCTCTCTCTTTCTTTCTTTCTTTCTTGGACAGCGATATACAAAAAGAACATGCTTTACATACTATTGAAGATACTCTCACATTACTAGAGTGTGGTATTCTTACCATTTATTTGAATTTGACAAAGTTCTAGATGTTACAAAAGTGATAGCGAACCTGCCCACAAAAGGTAAATGGTTGCAGGAAGGAACCAGAAGGTCAATAATCCTCAACACATCACCTATTGCATCGAAAATAAGGTCATTCTCACTTTTCTTGCTTTTGTGAGAAATTCGATTTGTTTAGAAGAGACTACGCTTATTCGCGGTACAAGAACGTAATATCCAAGTATCTACCGGATGATTGCCATAGGCTGACACAGGAATTCAATTTACGAAAAAGTTCCTTCGCAAGCAAAAAGTTTTGGTGATGGATCTTGACGCACATCTCAACAGTACCGAATACGTGCAAAAAAAAAAAAAAAAAAAAAAAAAAGCTATTCAACAAGAAATTTAAGACTTTGTCTGATGTCAATTGCTCTACATCCGTTCGTGTTTCCAGCCATGATATGACTCATTGCTCGACCTCACCATCAATCAATTATAGCACCATTTCTACTACTTCGAATTCCACCGATGACTCGGCATCTGCGGATATGACAAGACATAATGACGCTGATCTTTTAGATATGTCTGGACATCAGACGTCATCGATATTGCTTTCTCATTCAAATGATTCAGCTGGATGGTTGTTCAAAGGTACAAATATCTCGACACTATTCATGATATTTTTTTTTTTTTAAAAAAAAAAAAAAGGTAGTTAAAATCACAGCATCTGCTTTGCTTCACATAGAAACATCGATTCATGAAGCACTCGCTTTATCCCACATATTGCTCTTAGCACCTCAACAACATATTCAACTCACGATTGATGTTTTCACTGAAGAAATCTTGGATGCTCTGACTGAAAATATTGTACATGAATCATTGGAAATGAAACTCGATATTGGCAACGTTATGTGCGGAAAAGTATTTCGGATTATCGATTCGGTACAAATGCATCAACTGGATAATGATGAAGCCAATATACAATTATTACAGCTTTGTGGACATGTAGATAAACGCGCTGCTTGCGTGATTCGTGGTATTTCTAAAGCAATGGGCAATGTATCATTGAAGGCTGTAAAGAACAAACAATCAATTAGCAAATATGAATTAACAACCACCTGTTTTCATCCAATCTTGTCATGCATTCTCTCCAGTCCTGAAAAGCGTGTTCTATTACGATGGGCCAATATCAAATCGGATGCCAGTGGTGATAAAAGACCAGATGCAACCCTGACAAAGCTCACCCGGCTCTCGAATGGGCCAAGCATGGGCTTTGGTAAAGCAAAAGTGGCACAGCCCACTACAAACAACAATGATCTATGATATTGTTGTATCCGAATAACTTCTACATGAAGATCCATAGATATGTCCGGGATTACAGATTAAGGATTTACGATACAGTCAGTTTTAAAAACTTTTATATATTAAAAAAAAAAAACTGTAACATAAGCAATGGTCAATGTATCAGTGAAACCCAACGGCATTCTAAGTTCATTAACAGATCCCGTATTCAGGTACCACAAGATCAGGACTCATTCATTTGACAACACAATCCAAATCCATCCATAATCCATTGTCTTCTCTTTTAATTTTAGATTTTGTTATTTACTTTGTACCTGGCAAAACAGCCATGATCTCCTGCGCTTAGGAATCTTTTGCAAAGAAACCATCGATACCCGCCATTGGAATGCATGTTTAGCTTTCCAGATTCACGGATTTACCATTATCTTCTATTTGATGCGATTACGACACGATGGAATCTACACCATGTATGAAATCGCAAAAGTATTATTCCCGCGTTCATTGGAAGAACTCTCATTATTTATATCCTTGAAAAATCTTCGATCTTTGGCTCAAGTATCCGAATCAATTTTTTTTTTTTTTTTTTTTTTTTTTTTCGATCTTCTATGGCTTATAATAAAAAAGGCTTATTGTTTCCTGACTTTTACTTACCTCATTCTTCTGTTTTATTGATTTTAATGGAATTTGTTGTATTTGAGGTAATAAATGTTCACTATAATAAAAGAAACATGAAAGCTTCGTATAATGAATTGTCCAGTTGTTGCACAATTTAATACTAATCAATTAGTTATATAACAATAAGCAGAACGTTAATTTTTTATTAATTGATATAAACAAATAAAAGGACGATCATCCGTTTGTAGTAATTACCTTTATGAGAGTATAGGAACTGAACAGGTTATTATTAGAAGAGACGTTAATTATGACATTTATATACATAAGATTATTACGAGTGGTTCATAAAGTGGGAAAGTCTCAGATCTGGACTATACTAAGAACTGCGTCTTGATTGATGAGACTGGATCTAACATTAACATGAGAAACAATTGGGCTAGGTCGGCTGTAGGAACACCTACCAAGTAAATATCGAAAATACTCGTTCTCTCTCTCATCCCATTATTGGTACCATACAATGTAGCAGTGTTATCCATGTTGCTATGAAAAAAAAAAAAAAAAAAAAAAAAAAAAAAAAAAAGAAGAGAGAGAGAAAGCTGGCAGGAGGCAAAGAACAAAGAGACTACCATAGAGTACGTTGATGTTAAGGACAGGACCGCTGTCGAAAACAACAAGCTAGGAGCAAAGGATACAACCACTGCCCATTTTATGAAATTTTATGAATGGGCTTTTGAATGTCATGGACATGGATGAGAGTCATATGGGTAGTTATCTTGTAATGAATAATAACTGTACTATTCATAAGTCTCAACCAGTGATAAGAAAAACTGAGAGTAGAGGTTATAGAGCAATGTGCTTATTTCTTTACTCGCCAGAGCTAAACCCAATTGAGCAGTTTTGCGCTCTTGTCAAAGGAAAAAAAAAAAAAATGAAGCACCACAGGTTGATGATCGAGGAAAATCCATCACAAAAAATTGCTGAAGCATGTAACGATGTACGCTTCAGCGATCTCCAGGAATTCTGTGGAAATTCCAAGCACCAAATCATCGACTGCTATAACAAGACAAACTTCTAATAAAGCTGCTTGCTTTAATAAACATTTCAATTATACGTACATGGGAATCATACAATGAAACCGACAAATTATATTCCAGTTAGCGCTATTTATTTTTAGATACATTTTCTTTTCTATTAGTCAAACAAAGAAGGTTTCTCGTGATTAAGCTGGGTCGAGACTTTGTATAACCTGTTGTATCGGGTTTCGTAATTTACCCATTGACTTAAAACATCCTCTTTTCCCCCGTTCTTATTTGAGTTATTAGTTATAACTCCTTTGTGTTTTGAGAGTTTTAATCATAGATGAGAAATTAAGCAAGGATAGAATTTCACATTATTTTGACACTAGTGCACTTGCATCACTTCCACAATCTAGGTTCCTGGGCCAGGTTTTATCCTCTCATCTGATCACTGCCACCTTATCACAGTATGGCTGCTCTTTAAGTAGTTTAAAAGTTTCTGTTAGTCAATACCATCTCTAATAAGTTAAAAATTGACCTAGATAATACTTTTTTCATTTTAAATTCTAAACAAATTTTATTTCAAAACTATAGCAAATACTTTTTTTTTTTTTTGAAGATGGGCAGGAGAATGTTTATAACGATCTAAGGATAAAAGTTTTTGACCCTATGGAGGATGTTCTAATACAGACCACAGACCCTAACGTTGTCCTGGAAATTATAGCCACACAGAGTTCATATTTAGAAGCTCGCAAATCTATTGAGGAAAGAAATGTTAAGAAAAGCGATGATGTAGAGCCAAAAGCCGTCACAAAACCAAAATTGAAGTAGAATATGTATAATGGTTATAGCGATAATACAAGAGAGATACTTATAGATCAAATGTTAGAAAGCGCTGAAGAAAGAAGAAGGATAGTTCGATTTGCAAAAGAGCTTGGTGTTGAACCTCGCACTGCCCGGATATGGTGGAAAAGTTAGCAGGAAACAAATGAAGTGCCATACAAACTTTCAAAAAAAAAAAAAAAAAAAATGTCAGCCATCCAAGCACTTTCACAACTGAACACAAGACACATATTCGAGAACTACTTGATAAGGATCCTCAACTTTATTCTGAACAGGGTCTCTTTTTTTTTAGAATACAGAAAATTGTGAATGAAACATTCTACACAGAGTCCGGGAGTCGTTCCCCCCTTCTTTTTGTATAAAAAAAAAAAAAACAAAAATAGATCCCAAGGTTCGGGTTGCCAAGGTAACGTTTTAGCCAAGCTATATACCATCTCAGTATATCAACTAGCGTATCAATCAGTGCAACAATCACTGTATCAATTAATGTATCATTCAAGTGACAGAAATTGGTTATATTAAACAATCTAACGCGCTAGCATATTTACAATAGGGTTTCTTTAAAACTTTTCTGTCAAAAAAAAAAAAAAAAAAAAAAAAAGAGCCACGCGACATACGCGACGATCTTTTTTTTTAAAAAAAATTACCTCATCTTTTTCTCTTTTTTTTTTGTTCGCGTTTGTTCACAAAGTGTTTGATTGGCTTAGTCTTGACATTTTGCGGCCTGGGTGTCTTGTGCAACTTTTTTTTTTAAAAAAAAGGCTCGCGTTGTCGGCGACAAGGGATAAAAAAAGATTGTGAACGGGGAGTACATGAAAGATTCTAGATTCTCAAATGCTCAGGCCATGGCCTTCTCTGTCAAAAAAAAAAAAAAAAAAAAAAAAAAAAAAAAAAAAAAATTGCGCCCAAAAAGAAAAAAGTTGCGTAAAATATCTTTTTTTTTTAAAAAAAAAAAAATGTTATTCATTAAACTCTATGCTCTGTTAGGATCCAGTACCTGACAAACATTTATCTGCGGAGAGGATTGGACAAGTTTGTTAGCAATAATTGGATTCTGAAACCAAGCGAATCAATTATGCAGTCTTAATCAGGGACACTTACACGTAGGTCGAGGACAGTCTATTTTTTTTTCTAAAAAAAAAAGTTTAAATAGAAAGCATTTTTTTTTATTATTATTAATTTAAAAACACTTTCATTTTTTCTTTTTCTTAAAAGCTCTGCTGCCGGTTCAGCCCCCTCCCCCAAAATCTATCCTTTAACAACAATGCAACTGATCCTTCAATTAACTTTCATTCTCTCCTTATTCGGCTTTATTCAAGCACTTCCTATCGAGTCTCGTTCGAGTGGATCACTCTATGGTGTGTCATATAACGCTCGTGATTCCAGTGGCACCTGTCTTTCAGCCTCTCAAGTCGCCAGCTCGATCAAACTCATGAAATCCAAAGGCATCACGCACATCCGTACCTATTCTCAAGAATGCGACCAACTCCCATCCATCCTGAAAGCAATCAAATCCAATGGTGGAGGCATGACAGTGCTGGCCGCTGTATGGATCCAAGGTAACACCAACGACGACAACGAGATTAAGACCCTCAAGTCCGCTCTGGCCAAAAACTACGGCAACGAATACATCAAGGGTATCTTGGTTGGTAACGAAGTGATCTTTAATGGCTACCTTACTGCCAGTTCTCTGATTTCTAAGATCAATCAAGTCAAAGCCTTTGCTGCTAGTTACCAAGTGGGTACCGCTGATATTCCTCCTAGTTACACCACCAGCTTGATCTCTGCTTGTGATTTCGTCGCAGCCAATATTTATCCTTTCTTCTCTGATGTCGCTGCCACGGGTGCGATCAGCAACCTCAATTTGCAATACAACAATCTCAAAAAGACAGTTGGATCCAAGGAACTCTGGGTCACAGAGACTGGATGGCCTAGTGCTGGTGATGCCTTGGGTAAAGCTGTACCTAGTAAAGCCAATGCTCAGATCTACGTCACTGGTCTCTTGAAATCTTCTATTCCTTATTATTACTTTGAATGGCAAGACTCTGAATGGAAATCAAGTACCAGTGAAAAAAGTTTTGGTCTTTTGAATAGCGCTGGAAATATCAAATATACTTTGTAATCTGGTTGTACACATTGTGTGTATTCTCACGAAATTATAAATAAACTCTATCGTGCCTTAAATACCTTTACACTGTTTTCTTCTTTATTTCTTCATCTCCTCCTCTTCCTCCTCCTCTTTTTTTTTTTTTTTTTTTTTTTACACTCCTTCTCATGTTTATTAGTTTGATCCTGTTATTTATTTCAATTGTTCATGCTCAACTCGGCGGACAGATCCTTTCGCCTGCTCAAAATGATACTGTTCAAGTTAATCAAAAGACAGAGATCGTTTTTCAATATGAAAATGTAGGCACAGGTACTTATACGGTGGACATTCAACTCTGGCAAGATGCAGCAGCCTCTGTTCTATTTGATAATATCACCATTGGTCGTACCATTCAATCAGGTAATTCATCAGGTGTTCATGTTGATTTTGTTTATAATGATACCTACACTTGGAAAGTCCCTCATGGATTAAACGAAACCTTTTGGCTGACGGTAATTGAGCATGCTGTCACCCCTGTTTATACTCAAGGGGTTACCATGAGATCTCGTCCATTAATGCTTCATACAAGTTCTGCTCATCAACTCTCGACCTCGTTCTCTCTTTTTGGTTTATTGTTATTATTATTAATTTTTATTTGCTATTAAAAAAAAAAGTTCTAGACTTTTTATTCTAGTGGTTGCAATTTTCATATGAAAAAACAATCCCAATAAAAAAAAAAAAAAAAAAAAAAAAAAAAAAAAAAAAAAAAAAATTAAATTTTCTTCTCTAAACAATAAGACAAGATTTCTATTGTATTATCAAATCCCTTGACCAGGTCCTGATCTTGTTGATCTCTTTGTGCTAGCCAATCCGATTGCGCAAAATCAATCAACCTCAAATCACACATCTTGGGCATTTCTTCTTCTTCTTCAATGGTTGTTGACTTTTTCGCATCTTGTTGAATCATTTTTTTCCATGTGATCTCTGCAGCCTCACGATCCCCTTCATAAACAAATAGCAAGGAAGAGCTGATCAAGCTCAACTGAGGTAGACTGACCACAGCCTCCTTCATTTCCTCTAGTGTGTCCAAAAGACATTCAATAATCCATTGCATATATTTTGTCGGCATCTTCTCGGTTATATTGTTGTCTTGACTGGGTATAGATTGTGTGTAATTTTTCCCAGTATGTGGGAAAAAATAAGCCATAAAGGCTTCTCGGATCGTTTGTGATGTAAGTGATTTTCCATATTGTTTATCGTAAGCTAAATATTGACATTGAGTGGTATCATAAACCTAAACTTCATTAGAAACATCTCACAAATACTTGAATATTCATAATAAAAAAAAAAAAAAACCTTCATGCCACAGATTCTTAAACCAAGTTCATGAGAAGTTGTCCTTTTGGATTGTTCAATCATTCTTTCCTTTTTTTCAACTGTGGCCTGAGCGTGATGTAATAAGGAACCTAATTTGAGATCCATAATGCAAGGTCGACTGAATCCATGCAACACGTTTTCCAAGCACAAGTTTTCTTCCTGGTCGGCATTCACCAACACGTTGTCCAGTTCGGACTCGAGTAAGGCCAGGTCATTTTGAGTGGCGGCTCTCAAGGTACCGTAACATTGAGGTAAAAAGTCGGAAAAATCTGGATAGGTTTGTGCGGTCTGGTAGAATTCGATCTCTCGTTTCTGACAGGGTTTGATGACCATGAGCTCATTGGCTGAAAGTCTGTCGTGGCCTGCCACTTGTTGGTCAAAATATTGGAAGGGTTGTTCCATATGTAGAGAAAGAGAGAGAGAAGAAGAAGAAGAAGAAGAAGAAAAAAAGAAGAAGAAAAAAGATATGTAAAAAAAGCCACAAGTATCAATACAAAGTAATGTGTGGGTTTCAAGTTCTTATACTGAGTTTTGATAAACCGCGTCTTTATAAACATGTGTAATTATAAAAATAAGTGAGCCATGTTCTGATTAAAGACAATAATTATAAGTACGTAGTATTCATTAGCATATAAAGGTAATGTTATTTGACAAATAACAAAAGAAAAGTTGGGCTTCTTCTTAGTTTCAAAGGTTAGTTTGATAGCTCTAAAAAAAAAAAAAAAAAAAAAAAAAAAAAAAAAA
>JNDS01004780.1:0-61568 GCA_000697035.1 Rhizopus stolonifer B9770
CCCCCCCCCCCTCCTTTCCTCCCTCCCCCTTTGTGTAGAATGAAGCAAGAAATGTTTGTTATTAAGCCCAAAACCGGACTTTCTCCTTTTATGGATAGCTCACGTTATTATTTTTCCATGTATCTGACGATTTGGAAAAGCATTTTTGGAAACAAGGGCATACCTGAACAGAATTTTTTTTTTTTTCTAAAAAAAACCGCACACTGGTCATCCTAGACGGAATGTGACTCAAAGAGAAGAAGGATGGATATAGGAATGTAAACTGAAGAAAATAAAATATTTTACACGTCTTAAATAAGCTATTATTCACTACAAATAATATATTCAGGCGGAGGTTTGCCCTATGAAATAGAGAGATCTTGTTTTGGCTGAGATCAATAGATGTGATTATCCCCACTTTGCCCTTATTTGTTTATTCAGTAAGCTTAATTACTACTAAAACTAGAGGGGGAGTAAGGGTAAAAGTGTCATTATTCCCTTACATATTACTAAGCAAGCCTGGATATTCAAAAAAAAAAATCTTTCACGAAGAGAGGCAGAAAAAAGTATCTAAAAAAAAGTGCAAATTCGTGGTGCCGTAATTGTCCATCTGCCATATAAAAGCAAGTGTAGTTTATATGGAACCACTGACAAAATATACCCCTAAACTGAGTCTAGATATAAAGAGAGAGAGAGAGAGAAGAGAAGAGAGCAAACTTTTTTTTTTTTTTTATTTCTCTTTCTTTCTCTCTTTTTCCGCCCTTTTTTAAATTATGAATTATACACAGGACTTTAATACTAGCTCAGACGACTCTACCTTACCATCAACCGACTTCCATTCCTATTCACTGCTGGCAGACAATAGACAGGACTTGTTGTTTCATACAAATGCAAACGAACCAAATAGTGTAGAAAATTCTTTACCAGAGGCATGGAATCCAAGTAACTCAGTATCTCCTAGGGGCTCACAGCGTGGTATTGCTGGATTTGTTTCTAAGCTCTATCAGTAAGGCGGCCTACAAAGCCAAAAAAAAAAAAAAAAAAAAAAAAAAAAAACACACACACACACACACACACACACATACACTCCCTAATCTATATTCTTATTTTTTTTTTTAAAAAAAAAAGATGTTTGCAGTCTTCTGAAAAAGAACAAAAATATGCTCAATGGTGTAAGCATCAAGGTAGAGACATGTTTGTTATTGAACGTATTCCAGGTACAAAAAAAATATTTACATTTCTTTTATTCATTTGCTTATTAGAATTTACTGAGGTTGTTTTACCATCTTTATTTAAGCATTGCAAATTCCCATCTTTTGTACGCCAATTGAATGTAAGGTTTTTTTTTTTTTTGTTGGTCCTACCTTGAATTCTTGCAAACATTAACATTTTTTAAAAGATTTATGGATTTCAAAGAGATACCGACGCAAGAAAGTCCAAGGACAGCAAAGATAAAGATTCCTGCCGTTGGTACCATCCTTACTTTAAGCCTGGTCGTCGTGATTTGTTTCATTTGATAAGAAGAAAGGCCACAAGATACACCAGAAAGAAGAAGGCAAAGAACCAAGAAGACCCGGAGACCATTTTGAGAATGGATGATGGTGAAGAGGACGATGATAAGGATGAAGACTATAGTCGGCATGAATCCTTTTCCTCTTCCTCTTCTGTGACTCTCCAACACGCATACAACACATCCAGTAGTTTAATTCATGCTCCCTTTGTAGAGTCAAAAAGTCTTGATGCTGCTCGTATTTTGGACAACTCAGAATCCCATGATATCAAAACAGATCAGCGCGAAAACTGTACGTTTAATATGTACCAAGAAAGACAACAATATGAGAAAGTGCACGGTTATTACTCTGAGAAATTGACTGCCGCTCACAATAAAATTAAAGAACAGCAAATGCAAATACAAAGATTGGAGGCTATGGTTTCGACAACCAAATCTAAAGCTCAAGAAGAATATATTAACGTAATCTACAGTGCACCTTATTACAGTCAAGCCCCAGTGTACAGTAACAACCTGCCTCAAGTATCATCTTTTCCTTTTCGTAACACCCTGATGTCTCATGCCAAATCAGAAGGCAATACACAAAGCTGGATGCCAGGCTATGCTGATTCAATGCGTAGTACCAACAAAGAATGTAATGTCAATAAATAAAAAGCATGTCATTTTTTTTTTTTTTTTTTTTTGTGGACTTTACAAAGATCGTTCAATAAATAATTAATTCTCCGAAATGTGTTAGTGCATTAGTTGATCGTACAGCATGCTCCATAATAAACATTTTTGTTTTTGAAAACAAAGTCTTATACTTTACATAAATGATTTCATTCACTGGGAAATAAATCATGGTTTAAAAGTGAACTTTTTATGACAGATTCTACGAATCAGGTTGAAATAAAACTTCTTCCACAAGGAATATATAGGCAAATCCACCCATATTTATCCTCTTTCTCATTTACTTTCTCTCTCTCTCTCTCTCTCTCTCTCTTTCTCTCCTCATGTTCAGCTCTCACGTCAATATCGATAATTGCTCTTTAAAATTAACCGCTTCTCCAAAGAGTAGACAAGATGATCAATCAGGTATATTTAGCTTTATCTTTGTATAAGAGAGAAAAGTAACGCGGGATGGGCTTTTTTTTTTTTTTTTTTTTTTTTTTTTTTTTACAGCACCTGATAAAACTCCTATGTGTGATACTATTTGTGCAGCCCAATTCTTGGACAAAATGGCTCAATTCTCAAAGATATTGGATCGTTCCCATCTTATAATTGCTCATAAACAACGCTCTATTCATACGGGCAGAGTACATCGTATTCCACTCAAAAGAAATTCTTCGGGAGTTCATTTAGGACGAGATCAAATGCCATCCAAAAGCTCCTAATACACGGTCAACTAAATATACTACACGTTGTCTGTGCATAAAATAAAAATAAAAACCAATCCAAATGAACTTGTAAATCCATACGTCCTTTTTTAAACATCACAAAAAAAAAAGTGTCGTTTTGAGCAGTTGTAAGTAACACTGTGATATTACACGAGACCCTTATCATACACTGACTTACATGTTTAGTTTGAAAGTTATGTATCCAAGCTTTGTTTTTCTTTTTTTTTTTTTTTTTTTTTTTTTTTTTTTTGGGAGGGTGCTTTTCATTTTTTCAAAAAAAAAAAGGGAATGTGTATCTTGATTTGACAGATAAATAAGGAAAGTTTTGGATCCTATTTCAGGCTACTGTCATTTTCTTTTTCTTTGTTCGAAAACGTAATTTTAGTATTGCTGATTCTTTCTAATATTTTATCCTTTATCAATGATGGAAAATTTACTCGAGTTTCAAATGTAGTACGTGCAGTAAATTTGCTCTCTCTCTCTCTCTCTCTCTCTCTATTCATCTTTTTGCAATGCTGTGTCAGTATAGTTGATGATTTTCTCTTAAAAAGCTCAAAATATGAAAGTAAAAATATTTTGAGCGTCTATCTTTCTCACCCCAAAAAAAAAAGGTACTGATTTGATCTATCACATCTAAAAGCATAAGAGACCAAAAAAAGAACAATTAATGTCTATTGAAAAAAAGCCATAGCATTCAAATATGCCAGTTAGATATCTCAGTATATTTGGTTAGAAATATTCACAGTATTTTCTCCTTGTAAACGCAAGATAAAGATAGGAATAGGTTTTTTTTTTAAGAAGGTTTTTGAACTCAAATTAAATGAAGACAACGTGTTAAGGTGTAACCTAAACATATAAGAAGAAGAAGAAAAAAAAAAGCTCTCATATACACGTAAATATGTTTTTTTTTTTTTTTTTTTTTTTTTTTTTTTGTTCGCTATTTATCCACACCACTTATCAATTATTAATTTTGGCTTTGATATTATGTGATCTATGAGTTGTACATATACTCTTTATTTATTTCTTTTTTTTCAAAAGATGATTACAGTGCATCCACTCTCAAATCGAACATTTTTTCAATTCAGTAGTAAGTTTTTCAAAAATAAAATGAATTTAATTTGAAACACCCTTCAAACTTTAGTTGGAACACACTGTGAACCCAATCTAAACACTTTTGAAGTTAGTATGGAATATTTTATTTAAATAGGGGCTTTGTTTAAGCAGTTTTGGAAATGATTTTTACAGCGTTGAGTAATGTTGACAAGGTGAGATAAAGGAGCATTATTACATGCTTCAGTTATTCTTTGTGTGAGTGTTTCAGACTCCATAAGTTGATTACATTTTACGTTATGCTTAACTATAGCACAGAATTGTTCAATTGGATTCAATTCTGGGGAATATGGAGGAAGATATACGCATTTATAGTCTTTGTTTCTATTCTTCACCATATGGTTTACTTTACTTGAACGCTGGTATCAGCGGTGATGAAATTAAGCTTAGATACAATGTAGTTCCAAAAAAAAAAATATCCCACCCATTTTTTTTATTAGCTCAAAACAAGTGTACCTTCAAGTATTTGAAACCAATGTATGTGGTACTATTGACATCACCCCTTCGTTTTTTTGCCGTCGCTTCGAATCGGCGATAAAGAAAAGACCAAAAATTTCTCAATATGTCTTCCATTATTAGATCAATCAATGGTATGAGCAAGCCCACCTTGCCTGCACTCAGTGTATCCAAGGCTGCTCTCAATATGGTAACAAAGATGATGGCCAATCGTCTTTCCAAGAAGAATTTTATTGTTTTTGCTGCTCATCCGGGTTGGGTCAAGACAGATTTCGGTGGTAAGAATGCTCCTATTGAACCTGCTGATTCCATTGCTGGAATGATCAATGTATTTGATTATCTTGTATCAAAAGACAATGACACTTTTAATGATTTCCAAAGAAATAAACTCAAATGGTGATGTATGCAATAAAATAATAATATGAGTCTTTTATGTGGGGAAAAAAAAAAAAAAAGTATGATATCAAACCCAGTGGGCTATAGTATGATACAGTACAAGGATATTCAGTGATGAGGTGGGGAATACATGGGTCCAAGATTACCCATACCCGCGCTATCTTTGGTCAATTTTATGATCACAGGGCTTACAATGCTGCTTAGTTGGGTATAATCTTCAGGATTGTGTCGGAACTTTGAACTATTTTTTTGATGTTCATTTTTGACATCTGTGATATTTTTTACTGCTTGTTCTAAGAGACACTATTTAAAAAGTTATTTAGTATGTTTAATTCATTCAAGTACGCCTATTATTATTACCTTTGTATTTCAACAAAATTTGATCAACTGTGGTAAAAATATTGTTCTATCTTCAAAGTGTGGTTTGACTTCCAAGCACAGCTCTCTCCAAAGGTCAAATAACCCACCGGGTTGATAACGCATGCCCCACAAGTGCAATTTGGTTTCTAAATACAAATATTAGAATTCAATACTATTTGACAAAATAATACATTACCAGCTGCGTGAAAAAAAAAATACTTTTACTTGACTAAACTTGGCAACAGAAGCGAAAGAGTATTCATCGGCAATGTACTTGAGCATCGCTAGGATGCCATACATCCCTTTGTGATGGTCTAGATTGATTTTTTTTTTTTTACCTTATCACTATTTTTGAAATGCCCCGAAGTTTCAAGTAAAAGGAGTTCAAGGTCCTTCAAATTAAAAAGCTTCATTAATCCATCCGACTTATATTGGGATTTATCATCCACCAAAACACATGTTTCCTTCAACTGCCGACCCATACTCTGCAAGACAGGCTGTCCTTGAATAAAATATCTTTTACATTCATCAGTGTTGATACTGCTGCCAATTAAATCAAGGTATGACCATGTATATAGTTGATTAAAGACGTCTTCATTGGAATCATATTTAACTGATGATTTATACAGTTAATTTGTGCAAGTGGGAGCAAAAGATAAATATAGTTTACACTTGATTGAGAAATTCTTCAAGAAATTCCAAGCATTCATTTTCATTTTGTGCTCTTTCCTCTTCTCTTAATATCAAAACTGATACTTTTCTGATTTCTTTCTTAAACTCGACCAAATTAGTCTAAATCAAAAAAATATTAGGTATGTTTACAATATTTAAAGTGCACATAGTTACGGTATCAGTGGCTGGATCAAGATGATCACGTCATACAGTTGGGAGTGTATATTGCTCTACATCGTGACTTCCCATATGCTTTTCATATAAATTCCTATCTAATTAACACCGTGGCGAAAAGTATGTTGAAATTCGAGAAATTTGTGGAGTTTTCTGACAAAATTGTTTGTTTTTACTGTGGTTGATGTATTATTATTGTCGTTGGTATCCACAGTTAGATTAAAATCGTTATTCTTCTGTATAATGATAGATATAGTCCCACACTGCAAAGGGGCTACTTAAGATTTGTTTAAAAGGAACAATCATATGGGTAACCTTGAACATAGATTAAACACCATTGAGACTATGTATTAATAATAAAGAAAAGAAAAACGAATAAAAAATAAAGAACAAAAAATAAAGAACAAAAAATAAAGAACAAAAAATAAAGAACAAAAAATAAAGAACAAAAAATAAAGAAAAGAAAAAAAGAAAAGAAAAGAAAAAAAAAAGAAAAGGATAAAGCAACATAAGAGTATCTTCTTGTTTATTCAACAATTTCAACAAAATCATAAATCCAACAACACTTTCAAGCATGAGTCCAAGGTAAATCACTCCACTCCATCGCCATTACTGAACTACATTCCACAGAAACTAAAAGCATTGTAAAAGAAAGATCCAATTTTGATGTCACCGTCCTCTTTTTTTTTTTTCTTTATGGAGACCCGACAACATTGTCGGATATTACAACATACTTTTCGCCACGGTGAAGACAAATTGTAAATCTTGAATGACATCAAGGACGCAGTTACGCAGATACCATATATCTCTTCGATATTTCTGTGATATCCAAGTCCATGCTGTAGGTCTTTATAAGGTATCGAAGTAGTGTTAACTGTAAAAGTTCTCCGTAGGCTTGGTAGATATCCTTAGCTGCGACGCAACTAAATGAAAAAAAGAGTTGACTTATTTGCTCGTCAAGTAAGGTGTCTATCGAGAATATTTGCCTTGATGTTATTCTGGTTGACGCTTGCAAATTAATACGTTCAGTATACTAATTCTATACTTTTTATAGGAGCAAAATCAAGTAATATGGAATAAAGCCTTTGGGCGTAATCGAATCATTCGCTACGGGTAAAGATTGTGTAGGTCCTCTGGCTATGGAGTGCAGAAGATGTTGATTGGCTGTGTTTGTGTTTACAGAAAAGCGACAAATTATTTCTGTAACATCACACGGCTATTATTATTTACCGTTTGTGTACAGAGATGCGATAAATAATAATGCATATTAACAACGCCTATGACCGGGATTGCTCCAATAACAGTATGTGATACTACCCTAGTACTTGAAGTAGGGATTATAGCTTCGGTACCCTTTTTAGACCATATTCTACTGCATCTCATATTTATGTCAAAACCGGACTCGTCAATAAAAACACAGTTTTTTTGTAAAGTCCATGTCTGTGTCCATTCACACTTGCGCCTACTTCTGTCTTTTTTCTAAATGTTTTTCATCGTTACGAGGGCCTGGATGCATTGTTGCGACTCTTAAAGAGAGATTACATTCGTCTTTCATAAACTCATGGACTCTAGATTTCTAAATATCAAGCCCTTCAAAAGCTGCTGTCAAACTTTCTACAGCATCAGTTATAATAGCAAATGAATTTTCATCAAAAAAAAAAAATCGTTTGTGCGGTTCCTGAAGCTTAGAAGCGGGCCTGCTGCTACTACGGCTGGTTTTTTTTTTCCCATTTCATAATTATCAGGGCCGCTTAGGTACTTCCGATACCAGTTATTTGCTGTATTATGGCTCACATTGGCTCTTAAAGCTACAGCACGAACAGATAGGCCTTTTTGTAGCCTCCAATAAAAAAAAACAACCCACGGGTAGTTCCATCGTGCAACATATATTTCTGGCCTTTATCTGAGTCAGTGTCTCTTATGCTATTACTAATACCAGCTTCTATACTGTTATCAGACATTTCGACTTCCAAAGGTTTGTTTTTCAGGTACTCTTCGAAATCAGTCAGTTTATTTAAATTGTAAGGATTGCCTTCAATCTTGAAATCCATAGTCTCAGTTCCATCTTCGTTAGTAATTTTACCGGAACCGCCTTCACGTAAAAAAAAAATAAGCTCATTATGAATGATGAAAAGTAAAATAAAGAGGTAAAGATAATGTTCAGACTTAAGTTCACAGTTTGTTCCAAATTAAGTTCAAATTGAGTTCTAATTTAATTGGTTGAATGTTCCATTTTATTTTCAAAAAATGTACCACTGAGTTCAAAAAATGTTCCATTTAAGAGTATTTTTCTTGACAAAAGAAGACTTGACTTGGGTAAAAAGCTTTAGCTGTTAATCGGTAATTTCACACCTTTTATCTTTCTCTGATGATAGCTTATTTTCCTTTTTTTTTTTTTTTTTTTTTTTTTTTGTGACTTTTAATAATTGGTGTGTGTGTGTGTGTTTTTTTTTTGAAAGATTACTTGAAACATTTTTTTTTCTTTTTTGTTCTTTCAACGAAAGCTTTTTTTCTTTTTTTTTTTTTTCTCCCTCCTGTCGCCTCACTTGCCAAATAAATAAATAAAAAAAAAAAAAGGCAATATTTTTTTTTTTTTTCTAGGGTATTTCAAGCTTTGGCCGACACACACACATACACTTCTTTTTTTTTCCGACTTTTTCTCATTCACAAATTTTTTTACGTGATTTTGTTTGCATAATCAACACACCATGGGCATATGTCAATCTTTAAAAAAAAGGAAAAAAAATACAGAAAATGGAAAAAACAATGAAATTGAAAGATATTTAGCAAACGAAAAAGTAATTCAATCAAAACAATGTAAAATACTCTTATTAGGTACGTAGAAGAGAACAAATGTGTGTGTTTGAACTGATTTTTTTTTTTTTTTTTTTTTTTTTTGTAGGAAGTGGTGAGTCGGGAAAGTCAACGATTTTGAAACAAATGAAAATCATCAATTTGAATGGTTATACAAGAGATGAATTATTTACATGGAGACCAACTATCTATCGAAATGTGGTCGAATGTGCTCAATCATTGATACAGGCTATGAGACAATTGGGAATTAATTATGAAAAACCAGGATTACAGGTAAATAATTGCGTGTGACACATATCAAGTGAAAGAATATGTATAAATGAATTATGTAACATTGGATAGGAAAATGTGGATAAAGTGCTTTTATATAAAGTATCGGGAAATCCGAAAAGTCAACTAAGTCCAGAAATTGTATCCATCGTAAAGTTGTTATGGCAAGATACTCTAGTCAAGACATGCTTTGAAACAAAAGATAACCGGTTCTATATTATGGACTCAGCACGACAGTAAGTAAAGGGCTAGTCATGAACAATATCACTTTACAAACATGCTCTTTTGAAGTTTCTTGGATTCAGTTGAAAGGATAGGGCAAGCAAGTTATGTACCTAATGAACAGGATGTATTACGAGCAAGACTCAAAACAACAGGGATAACAGAAATACAATTCCCGATGGGCGAATTATCAATACAGTAAGCTTTTTTTTTTCTTCAAATGAGAATATATATATATATATATATATATATATATATATATCGTACTTACTACTTTAAAAGTATGTTCGATGTAGGCGGTCAACGATCAGAAAGAAAAAAGTGGATTCACTGCTTTGATAATGTAACATCAGTTATATTTTGCATAGCTCTGAGTGAATATGATCAAGTATTATTGGAGGAATCAAATCAAGTAAAAAAAAAAAAAAAAAAAAAAAAAAAAAAAAAAAAAAAAAAAATACTGATTACTTGTGCTAGAATCGTATGATAGAAAGTTTGGCTTTATTTGAATCCATTGTTAATAGCAGATGGTTTGTGCGCTCGTCAGTCATGTTATTTCTCAATAAAGTGGATGTATTCAAAGCCAAACTAGCTGGATCTCCACTTGAACGTTATTTTCCTGATTATGAAGGGGGAGCAAATGCGAATAAAGCAGCGAAATACATCCTTTGGAGGTTCTTGCAATGTAACCGAAATAGGCTTACCATCTATCCACAGTAAGTAAGAAATCTTGTGCTAAAATCGTTTATCTAATCTTTTGATCCAAGCCTTACACAAGCAACAAATACATCTAATGTAAAAGCAAATAACCATTCGTCATTCAACTAACATATCAATAGATCCGGTTTGTCTTCACTGCTATAAAGGAGACCTTATTACGAAATGCACTTCAAGATTCTGGCATGCTCTAAACATCTTATTGTATATTTTCATTCATTCTACCACTCAAAAGTAACTTTAAAACACTCTTTCTGTAAATCTTTCATATTTATTCCCTTTTAAATTCTACAAAGTATTCCATTCTCTCTCAAGATGATCATTTCACAATAAAAATGTAAATTCTCCACTATTCTTGGTCCAAGTGAAATAAAAACTGTTGGGTTTTCTGATCAGATTTGAAAATTGAAGGTTTTTCGTTTTTTTTTTTTTTTTTTTTTTTTTTTTTTTTTTTTTTTTCACACTAGATAATCTCTAATCATCTAAACAATAACGTTCTCTTGACAAAAAAAAAAAAAAAAGGATTTTATTGAATATCATTATGATGTATTCAAGGTGTATTATAAACGATTTTTTTTATATAGAATAAGCAATGTCTGAAACGGATGGAGGGGGTCTGCATGTCAAAATGAAATTTCATAGAACTTTGGACAGTTTCCAAAGTAACGGGAGAGAATTCATTTCTTATTTTCTTGATCCATTGCAGGTGATAATTAGGGATTGTCGGAGTCCTGCAACCGCCCTTGTTACGGACCTCCCACTCTACCTGCTTTTTTTTTTGTTGATTTCAATAATAATTGTTTTCAATGTAGTTCTGGGCATTTTTTTTAAGTTTATGGCAATTTGTTTCATCGATCTGCTGTAATGATTATATTTCCAGTATTTGACCATTTCTCATTGAAAAGCGTTTGTGATATTTGCTTCTTCTTTTGTGGGTATATTCAGCGTGTTTCCGTTTTCAGAATGTGAGTTTTGTTCCTCGGGAATTTTGGAGAGTTATTTTTGCATGGTTTATAATGAGATCAAAATGGGCCACTGTTTATTTTTAAATAGATTTTTTTCTGATGCTTGAAGATTGATATTAGCTTAATATATAAGGGTGATATTGTAAGCGACGAAATTGAACACTTTTGGTTTTTTTTTAAGAAAAAATTAACAAATTTGAGTTGCTTGACTGAGAGAAATATTTTGATGTGTTGTTTACATTGCATGTTCAAACGAATAGTATCATTTGTATCTCTTGGTCGACACTTGGGTTACAAAACATCAATCTAGAACAGGACACTTGATTCGTTCTTCTCATATGTTGGCATTGAATAAGTGACTGTTACAAAAAAAATTTTAGCCGAAAAAAATAAATTATAAAAGGAGCGAAAACAACGGCGATATTGTTTTTCTTTAACACTTATATGAATAACAATTGTAATAAAAAGCATTCGTGTGAGATTGATTACCTCGGTAGTTATCGTTGAAACATTGAAGTCGTCAAGCAATTGAATAGAGAAAAGACAGGGATTGGGTGCACAGAATGGTAAGGATTGATCTTTGTATCAACCAATGGCATTAAGTGCAATTCTTTGTTTGATATCCACATTACATAATGATTTTAAATGAAAAAAAAAAAAAGTTTATTTTTAAAGATATTCGTTTTCCTTGTCATCCAAATCTCTTTGCTGAGCAGCTGCTTTCGCTTTGATACCTAATTGGTCAAATTCATCGTTTTTCGCTTTCAAACTGACTGGTGTACAAGAAACGATTTTTTCGCTCGAAGCATAATATGTTGTAGTGTATTTGGGTTGCTTATTATCGCTTTCACTTCGCATTGAACTCAACAAAGGAAGCAAACCAGCTGTCTCTCTTTTGTTCTCTTGAATTTCAAATAACAAATGTGTACCAATGGTATCGTCTATTTCCCCCTCAAACGTATGATGTCCTAGTTGTAAAAATGGCTTTCCTTCTTCTAAACCCTAAAAAAAAAGTCAATCATGTAATTTGATTTTTTTTTTTTCGGAAGTCTACAATAATTCGGCAGCCTCCAAAGTTTCGTGACACTTGATCGACAAGTTGGTCTGTCACAGAATTTCCAACGTCAAATAACACGTAGCTTGTCTATTGTCCCGTATAAAAAAAAAAAAATATTAAGCTACTGAAAAAAAATTCCTTCATAACTACTGCTTATAGTTGTGTGTATACCTCTTCTTCATATTCGTATTCGTCGTCACTCATTTCAAACAATCAGTACGGAAGAAAACTTTTTTTTTATGAAAAAAGATAAAAACTGCCAGTCGTTCTTTTGTATCACCGCAAAATATTCACGTCACACTTTTCAGATTTGGCAGGGGGACAAAGTCCTTTCCAACACTCTTTGCTCTTTCTTTCTTACACTTAGCCTTATATTAAAAACATGCCTGCTGCTCCTGCTACCGGTTTGACTCGTACCATTTATACTACCCTTTTCAAAAAGAACTCTGCTTTCGTCACTTCTATTTTTGCTGGAGCCATTGCTTTCGAAGTTGGATTTGATACCCTTTCTACCAAGGTTTGGGATGAAGCAAACAAGGGCGTAAGTGGTTACCTGTAAAAGATTTATAAATGTTGAAACTAATTTTTTTAATTATAGAAACAATGGAAGGACATCAAGCACAAGTACGAATAAGTCATCTTGAATAAAAAAAAAAACAAACCAAAACAAAACAAAAACTCCAATGTGCGCATGCGTATGTGTATTGTGTGTGTATTGTGTGTGTGCGTGTGTGTGTGTGTGTGTGTTAAGTTAAACTGTCTAGGATGTTTTGAGTAATAGAGCGATAATGACCAGCGAATGGACTGTTTGGCTGTGAAACAACAATAGGTTTACCAGCATCTGACAATTGACAAATATCAGCATGAAGAGGAAGTTGACCCAACACTGGTAATTTCATATCTTCAGCCATACGAAGAGCACCATCGTGGCCAAAAATGTGAGATTCATGTTCACAGTTTGGACAAATGAAGAGTGACATGTTTTGAACAAGTCCCAACACCTGTAATAGTTTAGAAAAAGGCAAATTTTGAATTTATGACAAGGACTTACTGGAACGTTGACTTTTTTGAACATGTTTGTACCTTTAACTGCATCAATTAGTGCGATATCTTGAGGTGTAGAAATAATAACGGCCCCTAAGTGTAGGTGTGTTTAGTAAATATTTCCGATTGTATAAATTCAATACCATCAACGACCACTTGTTGACTGATTGTCAATTGAACATCCCCTGTACCAGGTGGCATATCAATCACCAACAAATCCAAATTGCCCCATTCTACTTGATGTAATAATTGCTGTAACGCTTTCATCACCATTAAACCTCTCCAGACAACAGGTGCTTCTTGGTCTACCAAGAAACCCATTGACATACACTTCACACCATAGTTAGTCAAGGGTATTAAGCGATCACCTGAATAGAAAGATCTCGATTAATACATGTTTGCCACAGAAGGATCTCCTTCATACCTTTTTCCGTAAGATCTGGTTCTCCTTTCAAATTCATCAATTTAGGTACTGAAGGTCCAAAGATATCCGCATCCAAAAGACCTACCTTCTTCTTCATACCTGCTGCTGCTAACGCAATATTGACTTATAAACTGGGTTAATTCCAATGAATCGTGTGTTTGAGCATTGATTTTACCTGCTGTTGTTGATTTTCCGACACCACCCTTGCCTGAAGCAACAGCAATTACCTTCTTTACTCCGAGAATGGGCATTTTTTTAGGTAGTCCTCTTTGTGCCCTTGGTAAAGTGGGTGCTGTTTTATGTCCTGGTAAACCCTATACGATTGCAGTTTTGTAAGCTATGGTCGAAGCAAATCAAGGCGCTTTTAAAATTTACCAAAGGGTTTTCATGAAGCAGAGGTCTAAATGTTGAAAATGCACGTTTAGAAATGGATAACATGTTTGAAAATGTGCTTTTTTTTTTATTGGCATCCTGGACTCTTTAAAAAAAAAAATAGATGCAACGGTGTTTGAAAACGACTGTCAAGATTTTTTAGTTGTGTTTTATGCAACAGAACAATCTTTGTTGTTTGTTCAATGTGATTCAAAATAAAGATGTATGTCGATCCTTCTAGGACTTTGTTAAGATTTCTCTTTTAATTCTTGTAATATGTCTCTTTCTATTCTACCAATTTCTGTATATTTAATGTAGCTTACAGCTAAGCTTTGAACAAAAAAGCATTGTACTATTTGAAATATGACAGATCATTTGTTTTATTATCTCGAGTTTTTAATATATATATATATATATATATATATATTTGAAAGCGTGTGTTTTCTTGACAAATTAAATAAAGAAAAATATTTTTAATGTGTTTCCAAAGCTGTTCCTCGTAATCTTTGTTTAAACAAACTAAATCCCTAAAGAGTGTTAATAGTCAAGACATGCTTGACATCAAAAAATTATTTAAAGTTAATAATTAATTTGCTCCCAATATTAAAAAATATTCATTTTTTTTTTTTTTTTTTTTTTTTTTTTTTTCGTTTGAGAATCTTACACTGCAAGCATGGGAGAAGAAATAAAAGAGGAACCCTATTTGGACCAAATGCAACAATACCAGATGTCTTTACAAAATGACAGCCACTCTGTAATTCTTGTAACTGCTGGATATGATAATACTATTCGTTTCTGGGAAGCATTGAGTGGCATTTGTTCCAAAACCATTAATCATCCCGAATCTGTAAAAAAAAAAAAAAAAAAAAAAAAAAAAAAATTAATTATACAATGACCTCTTAAAGATTAACTAGTATTTTTTTTTTAGCAAGTCAACCGTTTATGTATTTCTCCAGACAAAACTATTTTGGCAGCTGCAGGTAAACATTTTGTTTTATAAAATGATAATTGCAATTGACTTCCTCACCTTATTAGGCAATCATTCTGTTCGTTTATATGACATTGCAAGCAGTAACGACAACCCTGTAAAGAAAACGAGTATTCAACCATGAAATATATCAATAGACTGACAATATATATTCATATTAGTTTGTTGTATTTGGAGAACATACAGGAAATGTGATCGCAACCGGTTTTCACGGGGAAGGCCGATGGATGTTTACAGCCAGTGAAGATGGGCATTTAAAAATTTGGGATACACGATCTGGAAGAAACCCGGTGTTGACTAGAAACTTTGATAATGGATGTCCTATTAATGATGCTGTGATGCACGCTAATCAAGGTGAACTGATCACTTGTGATCAGAATGGAGCAGTGAAAATATGGGATTTGACGGCTCATTCATGCACCCATGAATTGGTATATAGTTATAAATGAAATAGGATGAATATAAGCTAATTAATTATTCGGCTATAGGTTCCTGAAGAAGGTATTCCTATGCGATCTGTCACAGTGGCTTCAGATGGTTCTATTTTAGTAGCTGTGAACAATAAGGGTACATGCTTTATTTGGAAGCTATCAAGTGGATCAGAAGGTGAAGTAGAGCTAGTTCACCAGTTCCAGGCCCACACAAATTATATTTTGAGGGTTGTGTTAAGCCCTGATACAAAGTAGAGTATATTTAAAAAAAAAGAAAATAACAAGCCGAAACATTCTTTTAAAAGATAAAATAGATTGTTGGCTACATGTTCAGCAGACAATACAGTCAAGATATGGAACACAGAAAAGAATTTTGAATTGTATTTGACTTTACAAGGTCATCAAAGATGGGTATGGGATTGTGCATTTTCAGCTGATTCAGCGTATCTTGTTACAGGTAAATATTAACAGTTGTAGAATGTGATCAAGTATTTACATCAGTGTATCAAGCTTCATCAGATCATGTAGCAAGGTTGTGTGAGTTGCAGAATGGAGAAACTATTCGACAATATAATGGACATCATAAAGCAGCTGTTTGTGTGGCCTTGAACGATTTATCAGTTGGTTACTCTTAATAACATTGTACATACATTGTATACCACACGAACTAGAATAATAATAAAAAAAAAATCACTTTGGTTGCGAAAATATGATGGAGCGAGAGCCTTGATAAACTTGTAATAAAACTGGGTCTAATTTTGGTAACAGATTCTTATATGGCATTAGTTCATTGTGTTTTAAATAAAAAATTGATCTCACTTCAAATACAACCACCATCTTGTCTTCGTTTTTGGTAATAATTGCAATGTAAGATTTAATTTGCCAAAAGCTTATTCCCTCAAGAATGACAATGTCTTCGATCTTTGGACGATCAATAAATCTAGTTGCTGATGATTGATCCCAATACACTGTTTTCACTTGTATTCCAACGTCTCGTACAGCTAATATACTTTCTATTCATTCATCACTTTATTAATTACAATATTGTCAACCTATATTTAGTGAAAACCTCTTCTAACTTGTCTTCTTTTAAAAAGAAACCAACCAATGGCTCCCAATAATGCAAGCTTGTATTGAGATGTCTTCAAAAAAAAAAAAAAAGTTAGCCTTCTAATAAAAAAAAATGAGTAGTATCCTTATTACCCATAAAAGATATGAAATAGAGATAAGTCCAAATAAATCGATCAAATTAAAAACGCGAGATGATGAACGAACAGTGTATTCTTGAGCTTGTCCTCCAGGTAGTATACTACAGCTCAATGAATTGTCGTAATCTTCATTTCTCTGTTTTCTCCATCGTGCGCTCATTATATAAAACAACAAGGAAAAAAACACGCACAAATCTTGCCTATCTTTTTTTTTATGTGTGACCCTGAACAAAAAAAAAAAAAAAAAATGAAACTCCAGCTGTTTAATCATCAGAACAAATTTCTAAATATATACTCAGTCATCAAAAAAATATATAAAGTAAGAGGTTGTCTTTCGTCTTTTTTTGTTTCTTGTAAAACACATTACCGTATCTAACAAAAAGAAAAGAAAAGAAAAAATGCATTTTATATCGTTCCTGTATCATAAAGCAAAATTAACAATTGTACAAAAGTTACAATAAAAAAAAAAAGTCGCTTGAAAAAAGATAACAAGAACAGTACAATCTGTTGACCAGTCACATCTCTCTCCTCAATTTTTAGTCAAACGGTCTCGTTTTAATCAACACTTTGAATTTTAGAAAGGACACACTATATGCTTAGACGCAATAATATGAAATGATTACGCTTCAAGGACTTGGTTTGAAAATCGCTTTAAATAATATTCTTTTAATTCCCATAATTTTCTAATAAAAAAAAAAATAAGCAACAAAAGGCCATCTTCAATTGGTTAGACAATTTAGACAAAATATGCATTTTCGGCTGAAAAAAAGAAAAATATACATGAGACCGCAAAGACGCCGATTATTTTTTTGTAAATAAAATATATGTCTTTATAGCAATATTTTTTGCACGTGTTTTATGATATTTTTTAATGGCAAGAAATACAGTCCAATTGGATATGATTTTTATCAAAACGGATTATATTGTCAGTTTTAGAATATTTACAATAAAAAAAAAATCGTTTGCGTATTTAGCGTGGAGTCAGCTGTAGCTTCTGTATTAGAGTCCACTAAAATATAGAGCTATAAGAAATTACCAAAAGTATTGTTTTCATAATTAATCTAAGTTTACTATAAATTTGTATCGTATTTTTATAAGAAAGAGCATTTTGGCAGCCAAGAAAAAAAAAGCAATCTGCATAAAAATACTGAAAGTCCGATTTATGCGTCTGAATTTTTTTTTATCATTTCTACTAAACCTACTTCGACTACTTCCACCACCAGCTCTACTAATTTACCAGACGAACAAAATTATACTTTAATACAAAAAAAAAAAGGATATTATCAAACAAATTTTGGCGACATCAACATCTTTTGGGCGAGAATGAAAGGGCTTCAAGAGATATATTTATTTTTTTTTTCGTCATGACTTTCCTATCTGCTTACGCATGCATAAAGGATAAGGCTGGACATGATATAAAAATAGCATTGTTTATGTTTTTCCAATACCTCCTTTCCGAACAATACAATCTGGTAAAAGTTGATGACTTTGTCAAGATTTTGAGTGTTTTCGATTTTGATTTAACCAGAAGCCATTGAATGGGAGAATTAGTATTGGTTATAAACGTTCATGATCTGATCCGGTCCTTCACCAAATTTGACATCTTCATTGTCGACCAAACAGTTCGCGCAATGTGACACCGTCACAGCATAATGACCAACCAGTAATTCCACAAATGGATGAATATGTGAGGTGATTATATAGTGTTCAGACAGTAGCTGAAGTTAACATCTTTCATTGAAGGAATGAAAAATTCCACAGCTAGGACTACATTTTTCTGCCAAGTGTTCTGCTGTATTTTTTGCTAAATTCAATAATGCCAATCATTCTTAATAAATTCTTGTGTAGTATTTGAGGATACTATCAACATCAACATAAAAGAATACATATCAAACAACAAAACCTACAGCTATCAGAACTATTATAAACATTTACGATATTATTGTTTGTGTTAGATGAATAGTAATGACACCCTAAACCCTGGCATCATAATGAAAGATGTTATCCACCAATATAAAAGTTAGATAAAAGAACAGCCCCAGTTTAGTGCGTCATAATGAGTAAGAGAATAAACTGATATAAATGTAAGTCAATAGTACAAATTATAGAAACTTCATCTGAATAAAGAGCTCCCCCCCCACTTCGTCCCATTAACCCCCCTTTTGTTATATTTATAAACCTTACTTTTATTTAAACATTACACAAATATCACACATTAATCGGTGTTACCAAGTTCAGGTACAAAAAAATCAACTTCCATTGATATTATTCATTTGTTCTGTAAGACTCTCAGATCTAATTTTGGACTTATTTGCACCTTTACAAGGTAGTTCGTACTTGTATTATTTGCCAGACACTTTCTGGTCACAAAAATGTCTATTAATATCTGAACACTCTTTCGAACGAGATATCGGTGAGGACAAAAACATTAATGGACTTGCCGTTCCATCAATGTTTCTTCTCCAAGAAAATCAGGCAATAGCAAAGACTGCAAAATAGAAAGACCCTGTCACTCAGGAACTGCACATTAGATGCAAGAATATTTTTTATTTTGATTAATCTCCTTGTTAAATATTAACGGGGATGATAGTATTTATAAAATAAAATAAAAAAATAAAAAATAAAAACAAAGACTTTAAAAAAACAATTATACACAACATCTCTTCATTAAATGCAACTTATTTCAATGAATATGGTAACAGCATTTTTTATCTTTTCTTTTCAAATGAAAGAACTTACTTGAAAATAAAAGCACAACCAAAGGATCCATTTTTGACTTTAAAGTTTGACCAAAACCATTCATAGTAGAAGATAATTTTAATGTTTCTTACAGTTCACATCCCAGGTATGAAATATAAACAAATAATACAAGAACAAAAGGATTTTTTTTACGTGAATTTTGCTAAATGATAAATACGGTGTTATGAATAAGGAATTGCTATAGGTATCAAGTTTATGACAAACATGTTCATAATTATAGTGGATACGATGGTTAAAAAAGACACATTTTAACTTCTTGTCTTGGATCTGTTATACACTGTGCGCAACACTTCTGAGGTTTTGTAATGGATAATGTTGGTTTGTTTCTCCAGCATATCGTGACAACCACGCCAGTTCATCCGATTCCTAGTTTCCTTGTATTGCCGAACAAAATCCATGGTGTTTTTAAGCCTCTCTTAATCTTGGCTAACCAGTTGAGTATTTTCTGGAACCTCCTCATCAATATTCGCATCTTTAACTGATCGTTTCACTTGCTTTAGCTTTGATATTCCAAGTAGAGCTTCATTTTGAATACAGGGGGAATCATATTGTAAACATTCCGCTGTCTCTAGGATTTGCTGGCAATGTTTAACTCCCACATCACAGCACAGTTGATAGCATTAAGTAATTGGTGCTCTCGATCTGTGGTATTTGTGCTTATTATGTAGAGACAGGAAGAGTTAATAGCTAATAATTACTATCTTTGTTAAGACTAAAGGGAAAAGAGCTATTAAATTGAAGAAAGAACCCAAATATATAAAATCTGATTCTTAATTATAGAATCTTACGTGTCCTTTAGCTGAGGTAGAATGTAATGAATAAAGATACAATGAATAACCAAACAAGACAGATCAATATTTTTTTTCAAGACCTCTGTTTGCAATTGAAAATAATTGTCTAATAGTAGGGGAGCTTATTATAGGGATTTTGTTTAGAGAAGTTGTATGAAATATTTGGTTTTTTTTTCTTAAATTTTGAGCCTTTGATTGGATGTAGATTTGCATCACGTCTATAATTATACGAGTAGGTTTTTGATGCTCTTAACTTTTAAGAAATGTCTTTGTGGAGGCTAATTGGCTAAAATTTAATTTTTAGAAAAATCCCTATAATGGGACCCCCTGGTGACTTGTTATCTCATAGTCATACTTCTTATTTTTTCTCCGAATACCAGGTGAGGTGAGGTGGTACGTACCGAAAATAACATAATTTTCTTAAAATGACTTCATACGGAAAAGAGACTTTTTTTTTTTTTGCACTAAACAATTAGAAACAAAGCATGTTTATTTATATAAAACTGCTAAATGGCAACACTTTTTATCTACAATATAAATCAGGGAGTAAAGATAAAAAAAAAGTGGGGCTTATTTCCTTGTCAGTTTATAAATATAATTTTAAAATGGCACTTTGCTTACCTTTTAATGAACGACTCATACCGTGTGGGGCACTGCAAATAGTTCCCCTTTTCTCTGGATTCTCTTAATAACTCTTGTCCTTGGATTTGTTACCTAAAATAGTGTGAAAATGAGTAGTGTATCTGGAACCAGCATGTGTTGATTTTCCTTTTAGTGATGAATATCAGTCTCCGTTCAAGCTGGGTGCTTACATTGATTTTGTACCCCGCCATATTATCTTTGTCTGGATCTTTCAATGTTTATTTTTACATCTTTTATTCTCCCCCTTTTTTTCTTTTTTTTTTTTTTTTTTTTTTTTTTCCTTTACGAGAGAAAATGACATCTGTTACCCCAGCAGAAGGAGATGCTAAATGGCTAAAAAAACGCTCTAGTATCTTTAATAATACACCAAACACCAATACGAATGTAACTGATGGAAACGTCGAGAAGAAAGTGGTGGATAAGGAACTTGCCAGATTAAAAAATATCGGAGCCGTTTCATCTGTTTGGACAAACAAATTTGTTCAAGATGACAACCCAGGAGGTGTGTTTTATCACGGGTATTCATAGGTAACTAACTCTTTCTAATTTAGCAAAGCGTTTATCTTTTGGCGGTATTCCAACAACTACACCTAAGTCACCTACTTTCAGTATTAGAGCTCGACGCACCTTATCAGAAAACAACAAGGAATTAGCCAACAAAATCACCTCAGTTCTTCAGGATGCAGATACTTCAAATACTACACTCGAGCCACAAGAGGCACTAGCCACAGGAAAAGATAACAAGGACCAGCAGACTTTACCCGAAACTGCTTCTTCGACAGTTACCAAAGAAGATTTGAAAAAAGATGAACAAAATCTGTCTAAAAACACCCAAATTGAAGATAAGCCCTTAGAACCCTCTTTGACAGTATCGGAGAAGCAACCCCCATCTGAAGATGCTACAATAAACCCCGAGGAGTGTAAACAATCTTTGTCCAAAAAGGCGACCACTGATGTTAACCCGGAAGAAGGTGAGCCTTTGCCTAAAGAAAATCCCAAAGTAGACTCAGAGGAGGAGACAAAGGAGGAGACATATAATCTCGCTTATTCAGAAGAGCACGATGATTTGCCTAAAGAAGCCATGCCTCCCAAGGTTGGTTTGGAATTAACACCTAAAGAAAGTGAGCCAGCACTAGCTGGCAACGAAGAATACAAACCTTTACCTAAAGAAGAAGCCTCGTTAGTAGAAACAACTCCCAAAGATGTTTTAGAGGAGTCTTTGCCTAAGAAGGAAGTTGAACTGCCTTTACCCAAGGAAGAAATCTTGTCAACAGAAACAACTCCTGAAGAAGACCAACTATCTTTAGTTGAAGAAGTCAAATTAACAGAACCAACTCCCAAGACAGAAGAATTAAAGTTATCTTCATCCGAGGAAGCAACCTTGTTAACAGAAGCCAGGACGGATTTGGAACAAAAAGGCTTAGTAACAGAGTCTGTTCCTGCACCATCTTTATCCAAAGAAGAAATTTCTGAAGAATCGACTTCCAAAGTCAACGTGGAGCAAACTTTACCCAAAGAAGAAATCTCATTAACAGAATCAACTCCCGAGGATGTCAAACAGACTTTACTTAAAGAAGAAATCTCACTCGCAGCAACAGAATCATCTACACCAAAAGAAAATCTGGATGAAGCAGCCTCTCTTTGGTTTCAGTATGAAACACTCAAGACGCAACATGCGCAAATGAACGCTCGTCTCAACAAAACTTTCGAAAACATTGGATTTTACAAGCGTCAATTGGAAAGCTTTGAAAAAAATGGCGCCGAAGCGGAGGATATGGAAGACAATGTGGTGGAGAACAAGAGAGCATCCTCCGGAAGCGCTTTGTCGATGGTCTTGGCAGCTAATGCCAATCTAGACGAGGCAACTTCTCTTTGGTTCCAATGTGAAACACTCAAGACACAAAATGCGCGAATCAATGCCCGCTTAAATAAGGCCAGCGAAGATATGGAGTTCTACAAACGCCAGTTGGAAAGCCTCGACACTCAACCTGTCTCCAAGTCTGAGGAACAAGTGACGGAGAAAGAGGATAATGTACCCAAGGCAACAGACAATATTGAACTGGATGAAGCTGCATCCCTTTGGTTCCAGTGTGAGACACTCAAGACTCAATACGCTCAAATCAATGCTCGGTTCAACAAAGCAAATGAAGAGATTAGCTTTTACAAAAGCCAACTTGAGACTCTGGACAGCAACACACGAGAAAGTCTGGATGCCGCGGCTGAAGAAAGGGACAGGGAAGTAGCCCGTGTGAGACAATTAGCTGAGTTAATTGTTAAACAAAATGCACTCATGAATGAGTATGAGGTTAGTTTAGAAAGCCTAAACAAGTCAGCCAATCAAGCACACTCTCCGGACCCTCAGATCCAAGCCCTCCAGCAAGAATTAGCGGACCTCTACAAAAAGAAGGACGAAATGGAAGACGCTATTCTTGCCCTGAGAGCTGAAGTCGAGATGGCACACAGCCAAATGCAATTAATGATGCTCGTCTCTTCAGAAATCCAAAACGAGTTTGAAAGTTACAAGCAAAAGATGAATTATGGCATTAAAGGAATGCTCGAAGACCAGCAGCAGGAGCACGAAAGCCAGCTCGAAGCATTGGAACAGAAATTCACAATCATGGCTGCTGAAACCAGACAAAAGGAAATTGAGGAAGCTCTGGGCTCTCACCTGCAAGAATTGGAAGATCTCAAGCAACACGCATTAGATGCTACTGAAGCCAAAGAGAGGGAGATCGCATCTGTCCATGCTGCCCACGCACAAGAATTGGAAGCACTCGAAAAAAAGCTGACCGAAGCTGCTGCCCAAGTCAAAGAAACAGAGATCACACTCGTACGCAACGGTCACTTGCTGGAATTACAAGCACTTGAAAAAAAACTCACAGAAACTGCCTCAGAAGACAAAGAGCGGGAGATGACAACCGTACGTGATGGCCACTTTCAAGAATTACAAGCACTTGAAACCAGGCTTATGGAAGCAGCTTCTGAAGCAAAGGAGTTTGAGATCGCACTTGTCCGTGACAGTCACTTGCAGGAGTTACAAGCACTTGAAAAGGAGCTTACAGAGGCTGCTATTGAAGCAAGAAAGGTGGAAATCACAGCAGTCAATGAGGCACACTCGCGGGAGTTGGAGGTGCTTACACAGAAACTTATGGCAACTGCTGCAGAGACCAAACAAAGAGAAGTTGTGAGTGACACCAACGTACAAGAATTGGAATCCCTTCGCAAAAAAATAAGCGAACTATCAGCTATCATTGAGGAAAAAGAACAGTCGAGGTCGGTGGTTGTGAACGATGATCTTTTGCAAGAATTGGAATCTCTTCGTAAGAAAGTAACCGAATTGACTAAAGAGGTTGAAGTAAAAGATAACCAGATCAAGGCTGCTGTCAATGAACGCGAAATTACGTTGAAAATGGTTTTGGAACAAGTAGCTGAACTGAAAAAGTTGAAGGAAGAACTCTGCGAGATGGAAAGAAAGAGCAGTAAGATATCTGCAGTGAACCAACAGCAAGACATCACAAAGATTGTCATGGAACAAGTCAATGAGCTAAAGAAGATAAAGCAAGAACTCTGTGAAAGAGAAAGACTGAGTAGAGCTACTCTTGACGAACGCGAAATTGTATCAAAAATTGTCTTGGAGCAAGTCATTGAATTGAAGAAGTTAAAGGACGAACTCTGCAAGCAGGAAAAGGCAATTGCAGCTAGTGCGGAACACAGTGCAAATACAATCAAATCTCTTCAGGACCAAGTGGTTCAATTGAACAGCACACTTGAACAAAAAGATCAAAGCATTGCTGGACTGAAGAAGCAGATAGAGACACAAAAGATAAACATGGAAGCTCAAATCATGGAACTCACTCAAATCATTATGGAGAAAGACGCGCAATTGCTTGAGAGCAAATCCAACGTTTCTGTTAAAAACAATATGGCTGAAAGTGAGCTTAGCAAGGCTGATGAAGAAGGCGTTATTGTTCACCACGACGAAATTCAACGTCAGATACCTCAAAACAACAACTATGTGTACACAACCTCTTCTGACGAAGAAGAGGGCGAAGAAGAAGACGAAGAAGAAATACAGCCTACTGAGCAATTCCACAACAACAACAAATCGTCAACTGTCATGTACGAATCCTCGGATGAAGAAGAGAAACAAGCAACTGATGACCAGCGTTTTTCTTATTCATCCTTCCACAGCAACAGTAGCGTAACACCTAGTACAGTATCACATAAAGAGAAAGAGGAGCACAAGAGAAGCAGTGTTAATAGCACACTTTCACACACAAGTGTTGTAAAAGAAGACTCGAATACAAACTGGCCTATGCCTCCTCCTACACCTCCACCATCCGAGCCTCTGCCTCCTCTTCCAATGCCTTCTGGTCACGAATCTGAATTGAAGCAGAAAGAAAAATCACCAGTACCCACTCCCCCTATTCGACGTGGCCGTTCTCAAACCATGGTACGCGAAGAAGCGCCCTCGCCTTACACAACGTCTATTCATCAAATAAATGAATTGGCTCGTATTGTTCCTTTGCAGAAAGAAAACAAGTTTGAAAACTCAGCACCTGTGCCTCCTCCCCGTAAAGACGTCAAGAAACCCGTATTGGAAACCTCTTCACCCGCTCTGCCACAAACTAATGAGCAACCTTTGAATACCAAATGGATGGACGATCCTGAAAGTGAAGAAGAAGAACACTTGGCTGAAGCCCAAGTTGTTCAATAAGAGCTTGTAGATTTAGAACCTTGTCTGCTTATTTTAAGCAATGTACGTTAGACACATAAAATATTTGTTTATGTTCCTTTTTTTTAAATAAAATTCTTATATAAAATTTATCTTGTAACTGTAATCGGAGTATATTCTTCCTTGCGTCGTTTCTCTTCACATGAGCACACACAAGCCTTTGTACTTTGTTCACATTTAGAGCAACAGTGGGAAAAAGTGGGTAAACAGTCATCACAGTACAGAATAAGCAAATGGCAGTGTGAACTCGCACATTTTTTGTATTCATCCCAAGGTTTCTGACAGCCTTCGCACCGACTCACGGCCTGGATATTTTCAATGCCTAATGATTGACGGGCATCAAATACATAATTCTTGCCTTGCCAAAGTGCGGAATCTTCCTTTGCTCTTTCCTGACTCCACCATTCCAAGTAATTGTGAATACCACCATCCAGCATAAATATCTCTGTATCGTCCGGTAGCGCATGTCGCATATAAGCCGTTGCCTTTTCACATCGAATACCACCTGTACAATACGTCAAGATCTTCTTACCACGCATGGCTTCCTTGTTTCTATTGATAAAATCTGGGAATTGACTAAACTTTCTGATTGCTGGCTTGATGGCCCCATCAAAATGACCAATCTTACTTTCATAGTAGTTGCGGGTATCTAGCAGTAAAAAATCTTCTTTCTGACGACTCTTTTGCAACAAATTATGAAAATCTTGAGGAGACAGTTTGCCCTGCCGATGATGTGGGTCACTGAGTTTGTCTAGCATAATCGCAGTTTGTCCCAGCGGGCAGATTTCGTCTACCACCTTGATCGAAAGATCAGAAAAGACATGTCGACAGCCTTTGGAGGGTTTGAAAAATTGATAGCGATCTGTATCTATCTGCGTCAATGATTGAGATAATTTGAGCTTTGGCATATCCTCAAAGGCCTCGGTCTGGGTGAGCCAATCAAGATAAGTATCCATGTCTTGGTTTGGTCCAGCCAGGGTGGCGTTGATACCTTCTTTGGCTATACGCACTTTACCATGCATATTGCGACAATACTCTTGATGCTTGAGTGCAAACTGGACGGGATCGTCGATCGAGACATAGCGGTAAAACAAGATAACCTTGTGTTGATCTAAATCACATTGACAGTTCACAGTGATTGGATCAGACGAACCCTTCTCTCCTCGTCTCTGTCGTAACTTGTTCAACATGGCCTGATGTTCTTCTGTTTCTCTGAGGCGAGCTAATTCTGCTTCTTCTCTGCTATTGAGATCAGTTGAATGTAATTGGGTAACATGTCGGCCGAGTTCTCCCAAAGAAGTAAATTTTGTCTCACAGCAAATCCATTCTGTTTTTTCTATTTGTCTTTCCTTAAAAAAGTCTTGAACGATCTTTCTTCTTGTTTTTCCAGTTGTCATTCAGAAAGTAAAAAAAAAAAAAAATCAGGACATTTTTTTTAGGGAAATAAAGTCAAATTTATTTTTTATTATTATTGACTGTCACCAAATTGACTATATCATTTAAGACTTTAATACAATACATAAAATATACTCTACTTGCATTTAGAGCTATGTATTTAATGGCACGGGTTCAAAACAGTTCAGATTTGACAAGGAAGTTGTTTTCCGAAGAAAAGCTTCCATATAATACTTTTCAAAAAAAAAAAAAAAAAAAACATTGCATATAGAGAAAAGGAACGACTAACGTATCAATACGAAACAATTTTATCGATCTTTAATTGATATACACACAAAAGGTCAATCCAGACAACTCAATTATTAAGTGAGGCACACTTGAGCTGTCAAAATGCGGTCTTTGAATTTGAGTGAGTGGGTGCGTGGGCGGGCAAGCAAGAAACTTTTTGGTTAAAGTATTTGAAAGCAAAATGGCGCTGGCGACTCAATAATTCCTTCTTTCCCCGCATAGGTATGAAATGATCCTGCTGCTGCATCCATCCATCCATCCATCCAAAACAAGATTGATACACTAAAAAAAAAAGGGGGAGGAATCCATCAACATGAAAACAAAACAAAAATAAGAGAATCAACTTAAGGAAATATTTATTGGATGCAGCAGATAAAAAAAAAAGAACTCGAGATTAATTTTAGTTCTAGAACCAACATGCTCATTTCCAAGGAGAACAGAAAGGCCATTTACTCGGCTCTCTTCAAAGGTTAGATTGAAAGAAAAAGGTTGAGGTGTACAATGTTTCTTATTCTTTGATTAGATGGTGCCCTTTGTGCCCCCAAGGACTTCAATGCTCCCAAGCACTTTGAAATCGAAGTTCCCAACCTCGAAGTTATCAAGGCTATGCAATCCTTGACCTCCAAGGGCTTGGTCAAGACCCAATTCTCTTGGCAATGGTACTACTATACTCTCACTGATGAGGGTATTGATTATCTCCGTGAATGTAAGTTTTTTTTTTTTTTTTTTTTTTGGTCATTGACTAAAATATGTGTATAGACCTTAACTTGCCCACCGAGATTGTTCCCGCCACTATGAAGAAGACTGCTCGCCCTGCCTCTGCTGCTCCTCGTCGTAACTGTAAGTTTTGAAAATAGTATGTATACACGATAACTCAATTGTATATTAGTCGGTGGTGACCGTGAAGGTCGTGCCCCCCGTGGTGACCGTGACAATTACAGACGTAAGGAAGGAGCCTCTGGTGACTTCAAGCCTGAATTCCGTGGTGGTTTGGGTAAACAGACATAATGGATTTATGACAAAACTCTAATCATTTGTGTGTATATAATAGGCCGTGCTCAACGCGAATAAATTTGCTACACTTTAGCTTTATTCAAAAATTTGATATAAAGAATAGCCTGTTTTTTATTGTTTTCTAATTTTATTGAGTTCGTTTTGTAAATCTCAAAGAATTTCATAGTTTTTACAAATGTAATTGTGAACAAGTATAAAAATATTAAATTAAGGTATATCATTTCATATGTAAACAGACCCTGCTTTTTTTTTTTTTGTTTTTGTTTTTAGGAAACACTTGATCAAAAAATTTCAAATCAAGGTAATTCATTACCCGTACCAACCAAATCAACCTTACCAATCAAAATTTTTTTCTCTTTGAGTGTAGATCTTTCTGTCTTTCCGCTTTTTACCCTCCTTTTTAAAAAAAAAAACTTTAGCGCAGTATGGCGATAAAGGAAAATGGAATGATTGACAAGGAAGACTTGGAACAATCCGAGGTGAATTCCAGTCATTCATCTGAAATTATTCCTCCCGATGGTGGAAGAGGTTGGCTTGTCGTCCTTGCTTCCTTTACGGTAAAAACAGACTTCCAACCGTTTGATTTTTTTTTATATGAACTGAATTTTTTCTTTCTAGGGCATGTTTGCCATGTAAAAAAAAAAAAAAAAACATTGATATTTCATTGATGGTGTACTCATTGATTAAAATATAGATTTGGTTATAATTATAGTTGGGGAGTCTACTTGAATTACTACACAACAAATGTGTATATTGGACAAATGAGTACTCTGTCTTGGATTGGATCTATCTGTGTAGCCTTATTCTTTATTATTGGTCCTATCAATCAACTTGTCATTGAGAAAATGGGCTATAAGTACATGCTTGCAACAGGTACGATCTGTTGTACAGCAGCTTTGATCTTGGCTAGTTTTGCAACTCAGGTAAAAAAAAAAAACATCCGATACAAGAGAATAAAAAAAAGTAAAAGAAATCTTGAATTCAGGTTTGGCATGTATTCTTAACTCAAGGTGTACTATTTGGTATTGGTGCTTCATTTGTTAGTCTGCCTTGTATGGGAGCACCTCAACAATGGTTTTCGAAAAGAAGAGGTTTGGCTGTCGGTCTGGCATTTTCTGGATCAGGCGTTGGTGGTCTTGTAATTGCAAATATTTCTTTAGCAGCAATAGAAAGTATAGGTTATCGTTGGGCTCTTCGTATTGATGGGATCATCGTCTTTGTCCTCTTATCATTTTCTACCTGTTTTGTCCGACCATTTGGAGATGTAAGGAAGACAGGTGGCGGGAGAAAGGTGATTAACTGGTACCTGTTTAAAAATCCCATGTTTTCAGTCATGTTTATGCATGGTTTGATTACTACGTTTGGCTATATGGTAATGCTTTTTTTTTTTTTTTTTTTTTTTTTTTTTTTTTTTTTTTTTTTTTTTTTCTGATTTTCATTTTACTTAATTTTTAAAGACACCCTACTTTTTGTTACCCTCTCATGCAAAAGCTCTCAAGTTGAATCCTTGGATTGGTGCCAATCTGTCAGCCATCATGTCAGCTGTCAACGCAGTTTCACGTGTTTTTACAGGTTATATGGGCGATAAAGTTGGTCGATTCAACAGTTTGTTCATCTGTACCTTTCTTTGTGGTGTCAGTTGTCTGGTCATCTGGACCAATGTACATAACGAAGGCACGCTCTGGGCATTTGCTGTGATCTATGGCTTTTTTGGTGGCGGGTATGTGTCACTGTTTCCAACGGTACAACCTCAAGTGGTCGGTTTGGAACATATTGGTCCAGCTCTTGGGCTGCTCTATACCACTAACATCTTTGGCTATCTCTTTGGTACACCTATTGCCTCAGCCTTAATTAATCTAACCTCACCTGCCACTTACCTATATGGGGCCATTTGGGCAGGTAGTACGATTATCGTGGGCTCCTTATTTGCCGGATGGCTTAGAATTCAAAAAGGTGGATTCAAGTTTGCTAGAATATAATCGTTTACTTTGTACTATAATTTCCTATTTCTCCAAAAAAAAAAAATGTATAATAAAATAAATAGAACGCATTTTTATTACAATAAATACATGTGGATTTTAGGATGTGTATAACAGTACACTACAAGAGACAATTCGATTAAAAAAGGAAATTCACAAATAATGCCTCACACGACCAAATAAAACACCGATATATATCATTTTGGTCTCGCTCAGCGAATTATTGGATTATTGACACATTATAGGGACATTGTTATGTTTTTTTTTAATAGGAGGCAATTCAAAAAAATAAAAAGTACGCTGGAGGGCGCTGAAAGGGTGACGGGGGGGAATCAGCTATATCAAAAGCTTAAAAACTAGAAAATAGGTAGTAGATAAGAACAAGACAAATGAAACTGCTTTACTAACGCTATTATCATATTGCTATATAGACCAAAAAGTTGAAGAAATCACAAAAATATATCAGTGATGAACAAGTTGATATAGACGAAGTAAGCAAAATTGGTGATGAAATTCATATATCGTCTCAAAGATTGCAAAGGATTAAGGGAATACCAAAATGGAAGTAAAATAATCAAAAGGAAGCAATTAGCAAACAAACAATTGCTATCAAGGACATAATCGATGAAGAAGATTTTGTGTGTTTAAAGCTGTTTGCCTTTTTATCACCATATATTCCTAAGAGGGAAGAAAAGAACTGGATAGCAGCGCAATTACCCTTTCTCGTATTAGCAAACACAGTATTCGAAGCCTCTGATTACAAAAAGTTCAAAGTTAAGTTATGTCCAAGGCCATGTCCATCGAATTTGTTATGTCTCCCTTTAGACACTGCCATGCTTTATACATTGTTGACCAATTTTGGTAACACCAATTACGATTTGATATGCAAAGATAAATATTTTATATCAAGACTCCCTATCGCCCTAAAGAGAAAGGCCGATGTATTTGGGTCTGTGTTTGGCCTTTCGTGCATTCAAGAACTACGCAATTCACACAAGCTGGAGTTCATTTATCGAGTCCTAATCCGACCAGGACTTATCGCATGCGTGATAAACGGCAGCCGGATATCATGGAAAGCTCAGGAGGAAATGCCCAAGACCCAGAAAGCAGCAAGCAAGCAAAAGGAAAGCAAAGAATTAGAAGGCAAGATACAAGATTTAAAAAAGCAACTTCGAGAGAAACAAAGTACTTTCAAGTTAAAACACATAGATCGTGATATAAAAGCTCTCAAGCGCGCTAGAAATCTAATGGTTGATAATGAAGAAAGAGAGATTGAAGAAGCCAAAATTAAGGAGATGAAGCAGAAACGCTGGACTGAATTTCAAAGTCTACATACATTACGTCGCGAGCTAAAGGACGCAAAAAGTAAAGAGCATCGCATTTGAACCGGCCAGCCCTTGGGACATCATAGTGCTACAACAGATACAAATGTGAATGCAATACATAATGCAGAACAAATGAAATTCAGCGGATCCGACTATGGTTTGAAAACAATGTCTGTTACTGTTGAGATATCGCCAGAAGTATACAATTCAAACTTGAACTATTATAACAAGATGCATCCCGAGAACCCGTTGTAAGTATACATGTTTTAGTATATGCATTATTACATATCATAATTGCTGAAACAAACATTTAGACCAATTAAGCAAGAAGTTAGCCATGAGTTTTATCCATTACCAAGAGCACACAAGTTGACTTCAAAGAATGATAATTATTTGTGTTTAAAAAACAAAATAGCATATAAACTAGAACAAAAAAAAAAAAAAAAAAAGAGAGAAAGAAATCACAAAATCAAGCTATTTTTTTTTTTTTTTAGTTTTAATTTGTCTGCACTGTCAAAAGGTTAAATCAGCTCCATGTATTATTTTTATACAGTTCTTTTTTGTGAAATTTGGAAGAAAAAAGAGTGTTTAATAATTATCACAAATGGGTTATATCATGATAGATTTCTAGAAATAATGCATGAAGAAACTTACTAATTCTTTATGCATATTCAATCTAATAAAATTGTATTGACAGCCTCTGCCCATTGGCCAAACATTAAAGTTATAAAGACGGCAAAGAAAAATATCCAAAAACGCGGTGTCTTGGACGCGTGTATCTTTAAAGCTGTCAAGAAAAACACGCGCTGTTTCAAACAAGCAACTTTTTTTTTTTTCTTTTTTTTTTTTTTTACATTTGTTCTTTGCTGTGCGAAATGTCTTCAGATATTTTAGTTAAACGATTACAAAAAGAATTAAGTAAACACATTTCCTCAAAGATTTCATTTGGCATGTTCGTATTCAACTTTTTTTTTTTTTGATTTTAGGAGATCTAGAAAAGGAACCACCACCAGGAATTACATGTTACCCAAAAGAAGACGACATTACAGAACTAGAAGCTTGTAAGTTACAACAATTACATACTACCTCCGAATTATACACTGGAGCATTAAACAAAAAGATTCTGTTCCAGATATCAAAGGCCCCCCTGATACACCCTACGAGAAAGGCCTATTTAGACTGGACATTCGAATACCACTCAAATATCCTTTTGAACCACCACAGATCTGTTTCAAGACTATAATTTATCACCCCAACATTGACGATAGCGGACGTATTTGTGCAGATATTTTAAAAACGGGTGGTTGGAAACCGGCACTTAACCTGTCGACGACATTGATCTCACTGTCTCAATTGATGGCGCATCCCAACCCAGACGATCCATTAGAACCAGAGATCGCAAGGGAATACCAACTGGATTATCCCAAATTTGAACAAAAGGCTATACAACATACAGAAAAGTATGCGACAGGAGAACAAAACGAAAGCTCAGGAGATATAAAACTAACAGAAGAAAAGAAAGAAGAGAGGGAAGAGGAGGAGGAGATGCCGATCAGCCAAACGCAGTCAAAATTATCTAAGCTACTCTCAAAGAAGAAAATGTCCAAAAAGTTGGATGAGAAAACTGAAGTTCAGCAAAGAGAGCCATTGTTGCCAATAAAAGATGCATCACGGCAGGAAACGCTGCGTAATGAATCTAACTCGAGTGAATCAAGAGGATCTATACAGAACTCACCTATACCAAGTGAATCTATAAAGAAAAATCCTACACAAAACGGTGAACGTATACAGAACAACGAGCCTTCACAAATTGAACCTATACAGATTGAGCTTTCGCAGAACGACAAATCTTTACAAAATGACGAATCTTCACAAAACAAATATACACAGAGAGAATTTACACAGAACGGATTTATACAAAAAACTTCTATAAAGATTGAATCTAAGGAGAAGGGTTCAATACATTTTGAACCAACGCTTACTGAAATATGCAACAATGAATCAACGCCTTCAAACACAAGCCTCAAGGATTCAATTTTAATAGATTTGAAAGACAAAGATATATTTGACACGCAAAAGGAGAGTCCGAGAAAAACTGCCAAAAGCAAGCGACATGATAAAAAAAGAAACAAGCCAAAAAGACCAGATGTGATGGTGATAGTAGATGAAGAAGAGGATGTTACAAAAATAACGGGAAAAGAAAACTGTGCTTCTGTATCAAACGGTAAAATCCAAGCGGATACTAAAAGAGTGGGGACCAAGAGACCCTACAGCGCATTAGAGCTTATGGAGGCGATTGAGTTATCTGATGACGAAGAAGATAAAGAGGCAGAACAAAATCTCCATTCTGAACCCATACTGTATTCATTAAAACTGTCAAAAAAGCTGAAAAGAAATCCGTTAAACTTGAGCAAAAAGAAGACACAAAAATAATCAAGCTCTTCCCATTGAGTCAGCAGAAATTTACTTGTACAGTCACATTGTTCTCACCCTTTTTTTTTTTCTTCTTTTTCTGAACGTGCTTTGTATTCATCACTTGCTCTCTCTCTCTTTCTTTCTTTTAACTTCTAATGATTCCCCATATCCCTTTACTTGAAACCCTTGACATCACATTGTCTAGTACCGGCGTTGCTGAATTAGCATTCAATAGACCTAAAAGGTACAATGCATTATCCGCTTTAGCCTATAGAGTAAAATAAAATGAAAATAAAACAGATTAGAACCCTATACAAACAATTCAATTAGGACTGGTTAGCTGCCATTCAGTGGGCTTCTCGTTGTAATGATGTGAAAGTGGTTGTATTAACAGGTCGGGGGAAATATTATACCTCAGGGCAGGAACTACAAGAACCCGACTTTAGTCCTGCTGGAATTGAATCACAAAAACAAAGACGTCATGTAACAAAGTAAGAAAGAAAAAAAGAAAAAAAAAAAGGGGGGGGGGGAGGGACTCCAAGTGGGAATCCGTTGACACTTTTTGAACGATTAGAACATTGGTGGATGAATTGATTAATTTCCCAAAATTATTGATTGCTGGTGTTAATGGTAAGGAGATACAAATGGATTTTGCTGACGTGTATTTAGGTAATGCAATTGGTTTTGGTGTAACGACTCTCGCTTTATGTGATGTTGTCTATTCAGTGCCTGGAGCAACATTTAATACACCTTTTATGAAGCTGGCTTTCTGTGCAGAAGGATGCTCCTCTATTTTATTTCCAAAAATCATGGGCTCTTCTAAAGCAAACGAGATGTTGGTATGTATTAATGTCGCGTGTTTGAACTGTCTTTGACTTTTTATTGGTTAGTTGATGGGCCGTACATTTACAGCTGAGGAACTTGTTCAATGTGGGTTTGTTAGTCGTTTACTTTCAACAGATAATTTCCATGAACAAGTAATGGATTTGGCCGAAGAAGCAGCAAAATTTAGCACTGGAGCCCTCAGAGTGTCCAAAAAGTTGATTCGTGACGTTGATCGTGAACAGCTTATGCAAGTGAATGCTGTTGAGATGGAGGAGCTGACAAAGAGAATGAGCAGTCAAGATTCAATCGACAGTATTTTGAGCTTTGTTGAACAAGCTAAACAAAGGAAAATGTCTAAAAATAAAGATAGCAAAATATAAAAGAAAAAAGGAAAAAAAAAAAAAAAAAAAATGGTGCCATCCTGTGTCCTTGTTTACAGTAAGGCTTGTGTAACAACGTAGTTTTGCTTCATCATTCAATGCTGCATACAAATTAATATTTCTACCTCAGTCAATGTATTGTCTTTAAAGAAGTTTCCTTTATACATATATTTTACTGATAGCTAAAGAGAATGAATAAAGAAAAAAAAAAGGTCCGCAATATGTCACTGTTGACCAACGACCATCAATGGAAACACGAGAGACGTGAGAAGGAAAAAAAAATTCACTTTCAATCAGCACAAACTTATCTTTTTGAACCAGCGCATGATGTAGGGAGCAAGTTCCTCCCCCCAGTTTCAAAGTTGTACAGTCAAACCTATGGAAATTGGCGTTTTCACAAAAATAATTGTCATTCTCAGAAAAATGATTGGCCTAAAGGCAAAAATAATCGACGGAAATTGAAAAATAAATGCCGCAAGCTCAATTATTTTTGTCCTTTTGGCTGGAAACTTTTGTCCAAAACAGCTAATTAAATTTGGCACTTTCAAGTTGATCATTAATGTCTTTCTTCTGTCTGTCTTTCTCTTTTTTGACTTGGAACCGAAAGTGTAGGCTTTTTAAATACCATATAAACGACTGTGTTTACAGTAACTGTACCCAACACAATATAGGTGATCACTCTTGTTACTGGTGTTTTTAGTACTGGGCGGTTTCCAACAGGAGGCCAAGCAATTTTTTTCTCCTATTCATAGAAGTGTTAGATATTTTTTCTTGGTGAATAAAGAGAGATCTGGTAATTTATTCTATTTTAGTAATCCATTTCAGTTGAAAAAGTGAGCTTAAACTCTTTTTATTTTGCAACTAATAAGAAATGGGTATTATTTTGCTTAAGACTAATTACATCAATAATATTGAATAGGACAATTTCGATATTTGATGTTTGAGCTGTTAGCCATATTAAGTAAAGTATCAATACCAAGACTTGATGAATGACTGAGTAGTGGTGAATCATTTGGGAATGGCACGGAATGGCAGCAATGCCAAAATATCTGGGTAACGCGTAACAATATTTGGAGGTTTTTCAGAGTAGCAAAAGATTGGATTGATAATAAAGAATCTGGTACTTTGACGCGGCCAATCTCAATCATAGTGTAGAAACGGTGGTGAATTCTCTGTGTCACATAAAAAATCAGTTGGAAACCATTGATTTGGAAGGCGAGAATGGGATGTTCATTTTTTAAACAAGTATTTCTTGATAATACAGTCAGCTTTAAAGTGTCTACGCAGAGTGATTGTGTCGTAGTGCTATTGTCGCCTGGTTTGACTTCACCATATCCTAGGTGTCTTCCAAATTTTAATTGTATCAATGTTGATATGATTGCATCAGGTCTTATTTCTGGTGCTGTTTCATCCATTTTATTTGGCCACCTCAAAATAACTTTCTTTGTAGTGTCAGCTAAGATTGCCGATAACAAGGGTTCATAGTATCTTGTCTGAATATCAACTTCTCCAATTTTGTCCTTCTCTACAATTGAGTCCAAAGGTAACTTCGTGAGTCTATCATACGTACAGAATAAAAAAAAAAAGAGATATGAGTCTTCATTCAAACACTGATCATTCGACTACACTTACAAATCTCCAATCCCTTCAATAACGTTTCCTTTCAATGAATCCATACCAGCAGCCAGAGTTAAAAGTTCAAGCTTTGCTTGTTTAGGTGTAATGATATTCTGATCGATAGAGGTCAAAACTTTTAAAACAGCCATGTAGTTCTCTGTTGTAAAATCTGGGTATGTGTCTGGAATTTTGTTCAGCAATACTTGATTTTGATTATCTAAAAGTTTATCGAGTAACTCCTCGCTGAAAAAAGATGTTTTGATATTGCTATGCTGGTTTTTAGCTAAAAAAAGGACATCGCCCAAGGCCAATAATTCTTGAACATATGTTTCCAATATAATAGGTCTAAGTATTTTATCAGCACGATTTTGATATTGTCGGAAAAGCGCAGTAATGTCAGTACCACCGAGCATATAATGCTTAAGATCAAGTTCATTATTTGAAGAGTCAATTGTAAATGCAGATGATGTTGTAGTGGTTACTGTTCCTGATGTTGATGTCTCTGATGTTGCTGATGTTGGTGCCTCTGATGTTACTGATGTTGGTGTCTCTGATGTTGCTGATGTTGGTGTCTCTGATGTTGCTGATGTTGGTGTCTCTGATGTTGCTGATGTTGATGTCTCTGATGTTGCTGATGTTGGTGCCTCTGATGTTACTGATGTTGGTGCCTCTGATGTTGCTGATGTTGGTGTCTCTGATGTTGCTGATGTTGGTGTCTCTGATGTTACTGATGTTGGTGTCTCTGATGTTACTGATGTTGGTGTCTCTGATGTTGCTGATGTTGGTGCCTCTGATGTTGGCGTTTCTTTTGTTGCTGATGAGGATGTTGTAGTATCTTTTATAGCTGGTTTATGAAAGTTTTCAGCAGAAGCCAAAATCTCTTCAGAATTCTTCACTAAAAACTTATTAATTACATCAGAGCAATTGGAATCAGCCTCCGACAAAGCATCTACTCGTTTTTGTTCTTTCCAGAATTCAATACAGTGAAGAGTTTTTTTCCAATTATTAAAGTCATCCCTAAGGCGAGACTGCTCTTCTTGTGGAATGTAATTCTCAATAATTGTAATATATCGGGAATGGCAGTAGTGTTGGTCTTTATGTTTGAATTCTCTAGCAAAAGACGTAACCGACAGGCTTTCTATGTTGTTCACGCACCAATAACTATCAACTGCTAACACACGTGGACGCTTCTTCCTTGTTGTGAGAGTGGCGTTCTTTCGTTTACTACTTGTTGTATTATCCATTTTTTCTTGCTTTTTTTGATTGTTTACTTGTTTTTTAGAATGTAATTTCTTGCTATTTGTTGACTTCATCTTTGAATATAAGCTGTTTACAAAACAAAAAGAATAAATAATGCTCAATAAGAAAACCACATTGCTTAATTTTATTGGTTAATCTACAATTTTGTTTTTGTATTGACCTACGTCACAAATACAGGGTTTTTTTTTTGAATGATTTCTATACCCTTACTTCCATTCAGTTAGAAGAATTTCCTTTGGGATCAGGATTTTTTATTCATGTACATTACATTTAAGGTTTTTATGATCGCGAACTGATACTACAAATAGTACCAAATCGGTCTTGCACTCATTTTGGTACATTGTTATTAGATGTAAATATATCAGACAGAACACTAAGCGATGCGTTCCCCTTGTTAAAAGAAACGCCGTTTTTGAAGAGTTTAGGAGGTATAAACATCATAATGAGGGATATGATATTGATTTAAAACAAAAAAAATTAAAAATTGCAGGTGCAATAAAATCCTCAAAGAGATCGAACAAGCTTGAAGACAAGAGAATAAAGGACGACAGTGTTAATCATTCTGTAATTGTGCTCAAATAATAGGCGCAGCAGTATTCGCAACAGAAAATGGGAGATAGGAGGGGATATAAACAGGAAAGTATTTGCATTTTGCATTTTTATTATACAAAAAAACTTGCAAGAGATGCTTGAGTCAGTAGTCCATTATTTGAATGGAAGAACCTCTCTCGACACCAACCCCTGGGTCTTTATCACCTTTTATAGCTCATAAATGACTCTTGGACTTGGGTTCTCTTTGCATGAGGAGATGCTTGAGTCAGTAGTCCATTATTTGAATGGAAGAACCTCTCTCGACACCAACCCCTGGGTCTTTATCACCTTTTATAGCTCATAAATGACTCTTGGACTTGGGTTCTCTTTGCATGAGGAGATGCTTGAGTCAGTAGTCCATTATTTGAATGGAAGAACCTCTCTCGACACCAACCCCTGGGTCTTTATCACCTTTTATAGCTCATAAATGACTCTTGGACTTGGGTTCTCTTTGCATGAGGAGATGCTTGAGTCAGTAGTCCATTATTTGAATGGAAGAACCTCTCTCGACACCAACCCCTGGGTCTTTATCACCTTTTATAGCTCATAAATGACTCTTGGACTTGGGTTCTCTTTGCATGAGGAGATGCTTGAGTCAGTAGTCCATTATTTGAATGGAAGAACCTCTCTCGACACCAACCCCTGGGTCTTTATCACCTTTTATAGCTCATAAATGACTCTTGGACTTGGGTTCTCCGCACAATATTTGTTTTTAATAGAAGTAATACTAATATATTACTATTTTTCTATACAAGGTCCCAACAATACAAGTGCTTACGTCGCAGTCAGTTACCTTGCCAAACACCTTTCATTATAACTAGTAAAGCGATAACGAGGATAAAGAGAAAGTAGTACACCGTAAAGGTAACCCATTCATCTTACTATAGCAAATTTTATAAACTATTATTATAAATACATGTCCTCTCTAACCATTTATTCATATTGGTAAGGCTCAAGATATTTGTTTGAAGCCACATCAGAAATAATTGTTTTTGCCTGACCATGTTAGCCAATATTTCCATTATTTAGAATTCTGATGCACTTAACAAAGATTGATCAAGGGCTTTAAATAAACAAAACTTTTGCAGTCACCCGCTAATTTCTGTATTTTCAAATGCGAAAGATTGTATTAGACTAAAAGGTATCTTTTGCGCTTTCCTGGGAGTGGTTTAAAATAGCAGCTCGTAATTTGATGACTCAGTTTGTGTAATACAGGGCATGAAGGGTTTATGAAATGGAAGGACTCTAACCTTGATTTTACAAAGAATTGTGTTTTCACTGATGAGGCTCGATTTCACATTAACATGAGGAATAATTGGGCAAGACCAAAAAAAGGCAGTCCAGCTATTGTAAAACGACCAACAACTAGAGCAATAACACATACTATTATCGGTGCTATCCATTCATCTAGTGTTGTTCATATTGAGATGAAAAAACCTCCTCCCAGAAAAGAAAAGAAATCAGCTAGTAAAAAGAGAAAGGTTAAGAATGGTGCAAAGAAAAGGGAGACTGAGGTTGATGAAGAGGATCAAATGATAATAAACCAGCAAAAAGGCACAACTACTGCGCATTTCGTTAAATTTATGAATGCGCTTCTTGATATAATGGATCTTGATAAAAATTTAAAGGGAAATTATATTGTAATGGACAACGCCTCGATCCATAAATCCCAGCCAATTATAAGGAAAATTGAACGTAGAGGCTATAAGGTGGTGTATCTCCCTCCGTACTCACCAGAATTAAATGCAATCAAACAGTTCTGGGGAGTGGTCAAAGGCAAAATGAAGCGCGATCGATTATTGGCCGAAAAAAAATTATTTGCTAGAATTGCAATGATGTGCTCATCAGCGACCTCTATAGTTTCTGTAATCACTCAAAGCGTCAGATTATTAAATGTTATAAAAAAGCATCATTCTAAAACATTTACATATCTTCAATAAAGGATTATATTTAAAACGACAAACATTAATGATCAACTTGAAAGTGCCAAATTTAATTAGCTGTTTTGGACAAAAGTTTCCAGCCAAAAGGACAAAAATAATTGAGCTTGCGGCATTTATTTTTCAATTTCCGTCGATTATTTTTGCCTTTAGGCCAATCATTTTTCTGAGAATGACAATTATTTTTGTGAAAACGCCAATTTCCATAGGTTTGACTGTAACATGGAACAAGATTGTAAAAAGCGCGAAGGGAGGACTTAAGCCACATTCTATTCATTCTATTTGTGCCTGAGCGTTTATAAATAAACGGGATCTTTTTATCTTTGTTTTATTGATTGAGGGATGTCATGACATAGTATTAGTCTTGGCATTATATACAGTGTGGGGCTTTTTTTTTTTTTTTTTTTTTAGGGTAGAAACAGATAATTTTAGGGGCTGAGAGAGAGAGAGAGAGAGAGTGTGTGTGTGTGTGTAAGTGTGTAAGTGAGTGAGTGAGTGAGTGAGTGAGTAGATGTGAGTAGTGTGAATACTAGCCAGATCAAACCAAAAGGGCTGAAAAGAGCTTACTGTTGAGACAAGTTTAAAATAGGCTGGGCTGAACAAGTTTTTTTAAATAGATCGACATCATCTATAAGAGATACGGTAACCAAGAAAAACGGAATTTTATTTTATTTTTTAGCACCAAAACACAAGAACCAAGCCCTATCAATGGTATCAAACAACAAAAAAAGTCCAAGTCATAGGATCTCAGAAAAAAAAAAGTTATTTTTAACACTTGCTACTTTTTTTATCGCCCTTCTCGGCCCCATTATCGTTACACATATGCCTTTCTGTAAAAAATGTTTGACTATAAAAAAAACTTTTTTTTTTTCTTCACATTTCTTTCAATTTTTCTTTTTCTTTTTTCTTCAAAATAGTGAAAAATGCGTTTGACAGCTATTCTATTCACTTCAGCTTTATTGTCATCCACTGCATTTGCAGCTAAACTCGAAAAGAGATGCACTTTAAGAAGAGAGCCCATCACAATGAAAGATGGCTTGGTATGTATTCTTTCTTTATACCTGAATTGTTCTAATCTTTTTGTTTTTTTTAGGCTTACGGAACAGTGAAAGTTGGTAAGAGAGAGTATTCGGATATATTCCGACTTTTTATAAACTCATTAAATCTTAGGTACACCATCACAATCCTTCTCGGTATTATATGATACCAGCCAGTCTTTGACTTGGGTGCCTTCTACAGATGTAACACCAATCCTTTTTATTATCTGACGTAAACAGGCTAAACCATTATGTATCATATAGTGTCATTCGTCGATCTGTAAACAACATTCAGATGATTTATACAACGCAAACTCTTCAACCACCGCTATCAACCTTCACCAAAAAGAATCTATTAAATTTGAAGAAGGAGTTTGTGTAGATGTTAGGCTTTATCAAGTAAGCTACTCCTCCTCCTCCTCCCCCCCCCTTTTTTTTTTCTTCGCCTTTTACTAATTTCTGTAGGATTCCGTTTCCGTTGCTGGTTTGAGTGTGTCCCAACAATTATTTGGTGCCGCTTACAGCGTAAAAGGACTTGGCGGAGAAGAATATTGTAAGTCCCGTTAAATCATTTGAACCCGGGTTTTATTAATTTTTTATTTAGTGGGTTACCTCGGCTTGGGTAATTATGCTGAAGGTGGCGATGTTCAATTGTCGTCTTCAAACAACTCTTCTAGTCTCACAAGTAAGTTCTTGTATTTCTCTAGTCCTTTTGTTTCTAACATTTTTTTTTTTTTTTTTTTTTTTTTTTTTTTTTTTTTAATAGAACGTCAAAGTAGGTTTTAGGCTTCAATTTATTTTTAAATTTTTTTTTTTTTGTTTAACAATAATTGTAGGTTTAAGTAGTGGTTCTTTTGCTACCAATGCTTTCCAATCAGCTTATGGTACATCTTCTCAACAATTTGGTATGGTTTCATCTAGCCAAGATGGATTTTATCAAAAGAGAGATAGTGCCGAACATAACGCCGAATTCATTTTGGGCGGTGTCGATCACAACGTTTACAAGGGCAGCATTGCCTACTTCAAATTACCTACTTGTGACTATGGAGACTCTCCTTATTGGAAGACTGAACTCAAATGTGTCAAGTTGGGTGATAAGATTGATATCAAGTTGTCTGCAAAGACTTTGGCTTCCTTCAGCAGTGGTTCTTCTTACATTCTGGCTCCCACTGAACAAGCTGATCTCCTCCATGCTGCTATTGATGGTCATTACGATGAAGAAGATGGTGTATACAAGGTTGAAAATTGTGATGATTTAGACACATTCCCTACCTTGAAGTTTGATTTCAAGGGCCACCGTATCATTATGCCCTCCAAGGCTTATCTTAAAAAAGGTGATGACAATCAATGTACAAGTATGATCAACCGTAATACGGATACAAAGAACTGGTCTTTGGGCGGTTACTTTTCTCAATGGTTCTACCAAGTCTTTGATGCCAGTAACTCTCAAATCGGTCTTGCCATTCCTAAGGGTGGCTCTGGTATCGAAATTAAGAAGATTGACAATTAATCTTTTTTAATGTAAATCTCTTGTATTCATCCATTGTATTAAATCTTTTTTTTTTTTTAACCTTCAATATATCAAATGAGGTTTCTGTTAATTCTTTTATTACGGCAATTAATTTTTTACAATAAATTAAAAACTACTTTATGCTGCAGGGCTAAGTTTCAAAAAAATTAATTTATTAATCAATGTTCCATTTAGTCGGTCACGTCGATCAAAAAAATCAAGTATATTTGAGGTATCAAATCATTGCATTAAGCAGCACAAATACTATTATCAGCCTTTGCGTTTAAAATAAGCGCAACAATCAATCCGTAGAGACCAAGAACTTCTGCAAAAATCAAGATCAACACCATTGTGACAAACAATCGACTTTCTCTAACATAACCTCGAACACACTAATTCTTTTTTAGATCCTGTTGTCTCAGTTCTTGTAACTTACATAGTCGCCCACAATACCAATAGCATAACCTGCTGCTAAACCGCCCATACCCACAGAGAGACCGGCAGCTAAAGAAATAAACCCACTACACAAAAAAAAAAATAAACTTAAAATTCTCCTTTTGGCCTTTAAAGATCTGCCTTACGAGAACAACGAGTAACCAGATGTGGGTGACACTATTCCAGAATTTTTGAGAAATCAAAACATTCTAAGCTTAATAAAAGAGTCTTACATTGACCGGCTAAAAGTACAGCAACCACTAGGCCGTAAACTGCAATAATACCACTCATAACTACTGGAATCAAGGACTATAAAATTATGAATTACAATCAATCTATTTTTTTTTTTTTTACCTTCATCACTAACTCGGGCTTAAAAGAACCAATACCGGCAATACCAATACCAGCTTTAGAAGTACCGTATGCTGCTCCAATAGCTATTCAATACCAAAAAAAAAAAAAAAAAAAAAAAAAAAAACTTACTGCTGAAAGCCATCTAAGAATTGGTTTAATACTCGGAAGGGGTTTCATGCGAAAGAAGAAAACTTACGGCACAAAAGACACCTGCGAACCCGAAAAAAGGTGCATAATTTGGACAATAAACAGAAGAATCAGACATTATGAATGTTGAAAAAAAAAAAAAAAAAGGACGGGGTTACTGAATCGTTTCAAAAGGTCACTTCTCCCGATATAGCGGGAAGTAAAATGCAGAAGTGACGTGAAAAGAGGATCGCGTTTGTTTTAGCTTGTTATTCAATTGAAGATAAATTACGTCCAAGTATTCTAAAGCATTAAAAAGATTTATTCTTTAGATTACATTTGTTTTTTTTTTTTATGTGAAAGGTATTAAAGTGTCTTTTGTTGAAATACAATCTAAAAAATATCCAGATTTATTTTTTTGAAAACACGCAGATGTGCATTGCAATGACACTTGATCTATTGGTGAGAAAGTGATTTTTTTTATAGTTAGAATGGTTATTGTTAGTTCACAACCAGTCTTTGTTTGTTCTCTGATCATTGTCACCAATCCATCTCTTTTTTTCAGGCATTGCAAGTTTTTTTTTTTTTTTTTACATAAAAATTAATCCCCCCCTTTCTTCTCAACTCAATTTTTTAAACCAATTAAAAGATCTTTCTAAATGTACTAACCCAAAAAAACAACACTCGATATACTCTTTAACAGAGCAGTAAAAAGAAGTGAATATATGTTCCTGAGTTATAGGATTCGTAAAGGAATGTCCTTTTGTTTGGTGTCGCTTCTGCTGATTTTTTTAAAGAGACGTTACACAACTGTATAAAAAAAACTTTTTTTTTCTTGATCATCCAATCAAAAGTTTTCAAATATATTTTTTTGTGAGATTTATTTTTATTCTGGGTTTAAACTCGAGTTAATGCAAGAAATTCAGTGGCTTACTCTTTTTTGTTGCACTGCTTTTCATATTAATCCCTTTAAAAATATAAAAAAAAAAAAAAAAAAGAAAATATTTTCTCTTTCTCTTTTATTTATATTTTTTTCTGAATAATGGCTTCCACCAAAGACAACAAGAAGGCTGCCAAGGTTAACACCAAGGCTAACGCTAATGCTGATAAGGAAGTAACCAAGAAGACCAAGGCTGCCAAGGTTGAATCCGAAAGCTCTGAAAACGAGTCTTCCTCTGATGAAGAAGAAGCCAGCTCTGATGAGGCCAGCTCTGATGAAGAAGAAAAGTCCTCTGAAGAAGAAAAGTCCTCTGAAGAAGAAAAGTCCTCTGAAGAAGAAAGTTCTTCTGAAGAAGAGTCCAAGGGTACCAAGAGAAAGGCTGAAGATGAAGAAGAAGTTGCCTCCAAGGCCGCCAAGACTGAAGATAAGTTCACCATCTGGTGTGGTGGTATTTCTTTCGAAGCCACCGAAGAACAAGTTCGTGAATTCTTTGCCGAATGTGGTGAAATCAGCCAAATACGTTTCAGAGTTGATGAAGCTACTGGTAAGAACCGTGGTTTCTGTCACATTGACTTTGCTACACAAGAAGGAAAGGATGCTGCCTGTGCTTTGTCTGGTCAAGAATTCTTGGGCCGTAACATCCGTGTTGATGGTGCTGATGGTGGAAACCGTGCAAAGACTCAAAGCGCTAGTGGTCCCGCCAAGAAGGTTTTCGTTGCCAACTTGAACCGTGACTTTGATGAAGATGCTCACCGTAAAGCTCTTACTGAGGCCTTTGGTAAGTTCGGTACTCTCGTTGGTGATGTCCGTTTACCCTACAACAGAGAATCTGGTGGATTAAAGGGTATTGGTTATATCGAATTTGAAACTGCAGAACAAGCTGAAGCCGCTGTCAAGGGAATGAGCGGTGTCGAACTCAACGGCCGTCCTCTCCGTACTGACTTGTCTGGTGACAATGACCGTGAGCGTTTCGCTGGTAACCGTGGTGGCCGTGGTGGTCGTGGTGGTTTCCGTGGTGGTCGCGGTGACTTCCGTGGTGGTCGTGGTGGTCGTGGCGGTAACCGTGGTGGTTTCCGTGGTGGTCGCAACTAGATCTTAAAAAAATGTCATTCTAGTTTCTTTTTCAATGCTTAGAATATCATTTAGAATATCATTCATAATTCATTGACATTTTAATCATCCTTCCTCTTTTCCATTGTAAAATAAAATAAAAAATATGAATCTATATAAAAAAAAAAAAATAACTCTTTTATGGATCATTTAATAAGATTCTTAGTCCCTTTTGTGGCAACCAAGGTTGACGGATTTCTGGATTGGATATCCTTTTCCTTATAATCCTGTGCTTATATAATTCATTATTATCTACAATTGATTTTTTCCTTTTCTCCACTATGGACTCTTCTTTAGGTGGGGGTGGTCGGGATTGGATAGACTGTATGGCTTCTTCCAGCATTTGACCGTATTCACGTATTCTTTCTCCAACATCTACTACATTGCCTTGTTGCTGTCTTTGATAATTGGCTATTGAACTTAATCTTCCTCTTAATTGTCCTGTTTCTTGAACAACCTATCATTATGCATGTGAATAATCAATACTTTAAAATTACACACATACATTAACCAAGTTGGAGTGAAGGTGTTTCATTGCTCGATTAGCATTTACGTCAGTTTCTTTTTGTTTATCCACTGCTCTTTCCAAAAGTACTTGAAGATTAACGTTCACTTCCTGCGTTGCTGTTATATCTTGTTCAATTTCCTCTTTAAACTAATTAGATAAGGAGAGCTAAAAGGGTTCACTACTTACGGACTCTGTTTTTAGATACGTTCTTTTAAGGGGAAAGGGGGTCAATTTAGGACCTATTTTAATACTTTTTTTGGGGGGGTTTGCTTACAAGGTCTAGTTCCATGCCATCCATTTGTTCAGCTAAACCATTTAATTCGGTCTTAAACTTTAAAATATCCTCTTTGACTTTGTATAGGTCTTTTAATAGCTGATTCTTTTCTCTTGATTCTGGTTCTGATTGGACATTTAATTTTCTAGAATGGAAGCTACTGGATGGTGTAGAGTAGGATGCACGAAGCTATATAATTGTCCTTAATGATAGTAATAATAAACTACACTTTACTTTTACTGGATATTCGCTAATGTCACGTTGATTACCTAGACATCATACATTCAAATCAACACAACCTTTTAACTTTATATATCTTTACCATGTATTGTCCTCGGGCTATGACTATGCTTCTTATTAAACGACTAAAATCATTTATTATAAGGAAAAGTTGACTACCATCTTTTTACTTACTTTACCATTCTTGTCTAAATTCATTTATTGTTTCATTAACAAGCTTATTTACGAAATAATAAGAGAAAAGTGATTTACACTCTTTTGAAAAGAAAAGAAAAGAAAAAGAAAAACTTAAAGCGAAATAAAAGGAGAGAAAACAATAAAGATGATTCATGTACAAAAAAGGGAAAAAATCATTGTGTTCAACCCGGTGGATTTACACTTCCGACCTTTTTTTTTTTTTTTTTTTTTTTTTTTTTTTTCTCTGAGTATTTACAAGACACATAATCCTGGTCACTGGACCTTTCACATGAGAAAAGGGAGGAGTTTCATAGTGCATCTTTGTTTTTTTGTAAACAAATAAAAGGACTCCCTATTTTCTTTCTTTTTCTTTCTTTTTCTTTCTTCTTCTTCATTGTCAATCAAGTTTATTGTAGATAATCCCGTCTTTGTGTATGACGCTTGATTTTGGAGTGTGCCCTTAAAGCGGTGGGTGCGCCTTTTGCCCTTCTTTTTTTAAAAAAAAAAAAAAGTCTCAAAGATGAACCCAACTACAGGTATAGGTTGCTGATACTTTCCCCCTTTAAAAAATGGGTGGTAAAAATTCTCTATTCTTCAAAAGAACTTAGAGTGTCAGATGCCTTACGAGGCTTGGTAAAATCTACTTCTTTGGCTTTTAGAAATTCTCCCTCTTCATTTACGTTATCTGTGTACTCATAGTATGTCATACAGCATACGTTTGAACTAGAGGAAAGCGGTTTTTTAAAACTGCTCTGCCTGTCTCTTCAGGGCCAATGGCTTTGGAGACCAGTTTATCCATAATATAGAGCATCCATAGTCCTAAACATTCCCAAAAACAGTGTATAAAAAACAAAGCTATGTAATGCATATAAAACCTTTTGCATAAGCGTATGCACAGAATATCTTTTTTTTTTTTTTTCACACACAGAAAGGCAGTCCGATTGAAAAAAAGGGGGAGAATGCTAGGGGAAAAACAATGGTAACTTTTTTATCCCCTTACATGTCCGGAAAAATATTATTTCGCTTCTTACGTCCAATTATTTCTAGAAATATCGTTTTCTCTAAAAGGCATTATGCAACCAAAAAGAAGCTTGAAACTTCTATGGGAGGTATATTCGAACCTTTCCTTGACAGTAAAATGTACAACAACTCAAACACACACACACACACACACACACACTAAATATCATAAAACAGAGACAAGATAAAACAAGAAGCTATTTCACCTAAAGAACTGTTGTTCAATAAAAACGTTGAAGGTAATAGCTTTTTTTCCAAACTATTCGTTACTAATTGTATAGATCTTTTACCCGATCAAGATCAACTTCAACTTTTGATTCAGCATAAACAGACAAATCTGTCCATCGAAAAGCAGTTGGAAGTAACTCGTATTTTGCTTGATCATATAAAAAATGACACCCCTCTAGATCGCAACAGTCTATTGCAATGTATTGAGAAAGGAATTATTACAACCAGGAAAACTAATTTTCTATTTAGTGGTCGACAATAAATCAACTGAATTAACAGCATTTGGCAATGTCATTTTAAAAACATCAAAATGTAAAGGAAAAGAAACACTGATAAAAGACAAAAACTAATCATGATTTGGTTTTGTCATAGATGGCGCGCCGATTGCGCTAGAGCTTTACCGACTCTCCATGGAAAAAGGAGACGACAGTGGTGCATTTAGTTATGCCAGCATGATTTACAGAGGATATCGGGGTACACCCAAGGAGGAAGAAAAGGGGATTGCGATTATGTCACAGTTGGCACAAAAGGGTCACCCTTATGCCCAAATGAATCTAGCAGCCATCATCATGCGTACACAGCCCAGCCGTGTAAACTCTGCTCTTCAACTTTACGAATTAGCAGCAGCCAATGTCAGCAGTGCTTATTCTGAACTGGGTCGAATGTATCGTCTGGGTTATGGTGTACACCAAGATCATCTGAAGGCACTAGATTACTTCAAAAAGGGCGCGCAAACTGGAAACCCACAATGTCAGTTTATGTTGGGTGTATATTATTCATCAAGTCTGGTAGGCGAGCCCGATCAGACTAAGGCTTTTAAATGCTTTCAAAAGGCGGCCGTCAAGGGCTTGCCTGAGGCTCAGTATAACGTAGGTCTTCGCTTTTTGAAGGGGATCGGCGTAGAGAACAATCCGTTCAATGCAGCCGAATTCTTTCGTATGGCGGCTTTACAAGGGTTTCCATTGGCTCAGATTAACTTGGCTGGTATGTATTATGAAGGTAGAGGTGTGAAAAAGGATATGGAAGAAGCGCGCCACTGGTTAGAAAAAGTATCTACCGCTGGTGGAAACATTGGTAAAGACGCACAAAAACGATTGAATGAATTGGATAAGTTAGAAGGCAAAAACAAAGACAAATGTAGTATCATGTAAATAAAAGAGAGTAGTCAAAGATAAGCTTAAGTTATAAACAAAGTGCACAATAAATGCATTATTTTTTTTTTTTTTTTTTTTTGAGGTATCGTTGTTAATTATTAAAGAGATAAAAAAAAATTAAAGAGTTCAAATTAAGCCCAAACTTTGAGCAAGCTATCCCAACTTCCTGTGCACAAGGCCATACCATCTTTGGATACACCGAGACATGACACTCTGTTATCGTGGCCTGATAATATACCTACGCGCTCAGCCTTCAAGGTATCCCAAACATGGGTACTGTAATCATCGTAGCCACCAAACAAAAGCCTTCCAGAGACAGAAAAGGCAACTGATGTAATGCCATGCAAAATATCTTCCTTTACATACGCATTTAATTCTCTATCTGCACGAAGATCGAATAGACGGCAACTTGCGTCGTCTGAGCCTGTACCAATGGCAGTACCACTTGGAAAGAATCTAAATGAAACATTCAATATCTGACTCAATTTCTTTTGTGCTTAACCTACTGCACTGAGTTGATATCACTTTCGTGACCCAAAAATGTTTGTACGCATTTCTTCGTTCTAATATCCCATATTTTAGCAGTTGAATCACAAGCACCCGAGACAAATATATTTGGATCTGTAGGAGAAATAGAGACACTCATCACATCACCCTGATGGTCTGTAAATTCATGTGTCTTGACACCTGCATCAATATCCCACAAGAAACAAGTCATGTCGCCTGAACTCGTCAAAATATGGCGATCATCCAAGAATCGACAGCAACTGAGATATCCAACATGAGCTGACAATTCTCTGGCGGGTCGACTAGGTCCATCACGCGAACTGAGGTTGTAGATGGAACAGATATTATCCAAACCACCACAGGCTACATACTGCCCTGAAGGTGAATAGGCTGTAGTCATAACCCATGAAGATCGAAGTGGGATACAGTGCATTTTGTTAGTTGAATATGCATTCCAAACAATCAGTTTTCCGTCTTGTGAAGCGGATACAAGGTGCTGACTGTCGTTAGCCCATTGCATGGCATATATCTTGGCTAAATGTCCTCGTAAATTACGTTTGGCTTTCATGATAAGTCTCGGTAATGGCTCAACATCTTGTGCCATTTTTTTCACTTGATTACTTTGGTTTCAGTGTTTGATCCTTTCTTTCTTTTTTTCTTTTCTTTCTTTCTTACATGTTGTGTCGGCTAATGCCTCTTTTCTTTGCTTAATTCGTTCTTTCAGAATGTCTGCCTCTCTACGAGCAGCAGAGATTCTATCTGTTATATCGTCTTGGGATTGCATTTGGTGTTAAAAAAAAAAAGAAGAAAAAGAAAAGAGAAAAGAAAATATGGGAGGATAAAAAGAAAAGTATTTCTTTTTCTGCTTTTGAAATTTTAAATATTGGCTATTTGAGAGTAATGTTCTTGTGTCCCTTTAGCTGAGTAAACGATTTGAAAGTGGAGGAGGAAAAGGCTCAAGGAGATCAAAGCACGTTTTTTGTTATTCTTTTTTGGGTCTTTTTTTTTTCTATAAAAATGCTCTGAAAACAGAATCCAACGAATTATGCGATGGATCAAATTGTTTGGTTTTTTTTTTTTTTTTTTTTTTTTTTTTTTTTTTTTTTTTTTTTTTTTTTTTTTTTTGTTGCGGAGAAGCACCCTTTTTTTAGCTTTTATGGATTAGACCCAAAAATTCCGGTTACAATCTTTGTGTTAGATTAATTCAGGGCCTTGTTTGGAATTGCGATTTTATTCCATTTAAAGACGAAAACCACACACTTAATTATGTGAAACAAGCTCTAGTAAAAAAAAGAAAAAAAAAAGTACCAATACAATGCTATTCTGCCAAAATTCACAAGAAACCCACCTTTCGTGCTTTTAATGTTTGATATAATGCAAACTCTAGATGTACGCTTTCCTTCAATATTAAAAAACAGGTAAATGAGTCAAAATTTCGATTGCAGATCTGTTACACTTCAACATGCAGAAACTCAGTTATAATACACAGAACCCAAACTACTTTATCTTCACTGTGATTAACCGAAATGTGAATCACTTGTCTTCACATATTTGTGCGATAAAAATGAAATATTGTGTGACCCATTATAAGAGATAAGCTTTCTTCAACTGTTCGATGTTTAGAGCGTTCGAGTGAACCGAAAATTCTAAGAAAATTTATTGATCACCCGCCTTTAAAATAAATTCCTGACCTTGAAGACTTTGAGCAGGCCTGTTACAATAGAACCATTATTGCGCAAATAAGCAAATATACATACTATATAATACAGTTTTATCATCAGCATTTCCAATCAACGCTCTTCTGATAAAAGGCATTACGTATTTATCAGAGAAGGCTGCTTCAGAAGACTGACAAACACCACTTTTGTTGTTCAGAGTGGATTTCACAAGGTCTTTAATAACTCTTGACATCGAATGGATGTCTCCAACCTTTTCAGATTCAACAACACCCTATTTGTCAATAGTATTAGAAGGGTGTATTTCATTGGATTACTCCAGTTTATACTAACCATATCTTTACAGTAAAGAACTGTATTACTTGGGGCTCTTGGAATGATAGTTTTAAGTTCATTGGTCAATTTTCGAGTTCTTCAGCACTTCATGATCCAGATATTTGCTCACACATTGGTTGTGGTCTAACTTGTTCAAAGGGGAAGGATCTGTAGGGAATAGCTAAAATTAGTGATTTGCTAGAGAAGGCGAAGAGACGTTTTGGGGACTTACAAAATACACAAGCTAGTGTTACTTGTATAGCATTATGGTTTGTTTTGAAGAGAGGAAAAAAGAAAAAGTAAGAAATAGAGAGTCTTTCTTATTTCTTTAAGAAACCTCTCCTATGCAAGGTGATTCCGTGTACCTTTTTTTTGTATTTGCTACTGTTTTTAGAAGTGCCTTTTCTGCTCTACGTGATTGTATTTTTTTTTATATGCCGATTACTGCAATCTGAACAAAACACAAAGAAAGAATTAGCTAGTGTATCTATCCCTTTTAGAAAATAACTTACCTTAAAGGACAGAATATCGAGTATTTTTTTATCCATGTGGCTTTATAGATTGTTTCGAAGAAGAACAACAAAGGACCGAATAATTTTTATCAGCTTTAACATATTTTTTGATAAATTTGAAAAAAAGCAAACAGTTATTTAAAAAAAGAAGAAGGATTCTTTTAATTTGTTTTAGAGATGCTTTGTTTTCAAATAACAAACTTACATGACATTAAATTTCGAGTTTATAGTTCTCAAATTAACAGCAATTCAAAAAAAAAAAAAGAGGACCAATGATTAAAACCGTGTACATGAATGATACATAATATTATGAAAATTCACGCGACAAAAATCAAAGACACGAAAACTTACGATAAAGTAAATGTATTTTATGAGAAAAAAATTATCTTTTCAGATAAATCATAAATCCTACTTTTGCGTTGTTTTATTGAGCTTTTTTTTTTTTTTTTTTTTTTTTTTCTAGAATACGGAATTATATGTCAACAAATTGTTATTTGGGCTTGAGCTCTTTTCAGAGTCAAAAACAAGAAGATCTCTCGTAGCCAAGTCCCTTATAGCATCATACAAATCATGAACTGAATGGAAGTTGCCGTTAGACAACATATTTGCTGCTGTTCCGGTAACATGAGGACTGGCCATACTGGTTCCATCCATTGATTTTGACGAATCGTTTCCACCCACATATGCGCTAACAATAGCTGACCCTGGGGCATAGATACTGACACATTCACCCATATTCGAATAAAGTGGCACATGGTCCTCTTGGTCAGTTGCACCTACCGAAAACACGTTGGGATTGGAAGAAGGTGTAAAAAAACAAGCATCTGTACCAGCGTTACCGGCTGAGGCAAAAACGGGAATATTGTGCTTGAGAACAAGTGTATTTAATGCATCGTCGACAAGTCGCGAATGAGGTCCACTCAGCGAAAGATTGATCAGACTCTTCCCGGGTTTAGCTACCTGAATAACATGTTCAATACCTTTGAGTAAAGTTGAGGTGGATCCGTCACCGAGCTTGTTCAAGATTTTGACTGATCGAACGGTAGCTGCTTTAGACACACCATACTCAGCACCTACTATTTTAGCTGCCACATGAGTACCTATTTATAAATGTATTATTGCGTTTATTGTCATCTCACGTCATCTTTACCATGACCGCCCATATCGTTGTCATCCTCGTGTTGTATCATGTTGGCAGAATGAGTAGCACGCGTGTCAAAGTCTAAATGATCAACATAAACACCCGTATCCAACACATAGACTTCCACCTCAGTTCTGTGTAAAAAAATAAAATAAAATAAAAAAAAATTAAAAAAAAATTAAATCACGATTCCTCTTTTTTTTTTTTTTTTTTTTTACTGCTTTTGCTCTTACCCTCCTTCTGAATCAAATATGTATTCGTCAAAGTTTGACTTTTGGCGTTGATTAATACGAGCCAAACCCCAATTAGCCGGCTTCGTCGATTTCAAACTATAGATGTCTGCTCTTTGTAATCTTTCTTCCTCTTCATAATCCTCCACTGAACGCTTTTTTTCCTTAATTTCCGTTGTCTTGTATATCTGGTTAGGCTCGACATACTCTACTGTCGATTGTTGGTAGAGATAATCCAAGAATGCATGATCGGAGAATATGCCAGAGACTGCACTGAACTCTTGGCCTATATTGATATGACTCAAGCAAAGATCTTTTGGATCAACGGCTGTTTCGTTCTTTGTGATGGATCCCACAGATACTTGCTTTTTTCGAACGGCTGTTAAAAACTCCCTATGGTGATTGAGTAGCATTTCGGGTGCTTTTGAACATTTAATATCGACACAACCCTAAAGTTCTTACCTGCAGATTTTTCAATAAACGATTTGAATTTGATGATATGCGTTGGTTCTTCACTTTGGGCTGTCACACAAGACAGAAAAAAAACGGACACAAGGGTGAGTTTTAGATTATTATACATGACTTGCAGAAGAAGAAGATTAAAAAAAAAAAAGACGGATTTTACGCTAGCTTTTTATTAGTTCAAAAACATATTTTCGTGATTTAATAAAGGTCCAAGGAGATTTTATTGAAATATATAATAACGTTGGCCATATGGACTTTTTTTTTTTTCTTCTTCTTTTTTTCTGTATTTGATCCGATCGTCATATATTCCAAGCATTGAAAATACCTTTTTTTTCGGTTTTAAAACGTATTTTTTTCTTTCTTTTAAGTGTTTTTGGAAAAGTGTTTACTTTAAATCATTTTTTGCCTGTAATTATTAGTCTTCAGTTCGAATACGGAACCAACATATAAGATCGTCTCAATATTACGAGTACGGCGTGATCAGCAAAAAATAGCGTACGTCTGAGTGTTAATAAACGAGAGTTTTCTTTGCGGAAATAAAACAGATTCAGTGATCCCATCCCCAATGTTCGTTTTCCTCAGAACTAAAAAGAATCCTGATTATTTTCTAAAAAAAAAAAAAATTGATAAGCAATGCCTCCTAATCATTTTGACTTTTACACCCCGATGATCATCAAAGTCAAATAATCAACACTGTTAAAACACTCCAATTAGCCGTTTGATTACATTAGATACTTTAGATATCAGATATAATGAGCTACCGCTTTAGATGACATGAATATGCACGTAATGTACTTAGTATCAGCTATAAAAAATAAATATGAGCTTCTTTGTTGAGAAGGTTTAGTTTTTGGGATTATAAAGTGTAATCTAATTCAATATAGGGATAGAAATACGACACAAATATAGACTTTGGCGATAGTTAAAGGCACTCCTTTTCCCCCCAAAAATTTTGAATCGATTTTCAGAAATGGGTCTTCACTATCGACAATAGATTTTTTCTTTACATCAACACTTGGAAATCCTTTGATGCCAAAGATAAGGACGATTGGATATACTTTATATCGACGATAAGCTGAAAGTGAATAGTTGATAAATCTGCATTGGGTGTGGAGCCACTGTATTAAAAAAAAAAAAAAAACAAACAAAGCCATTCAAGGTGACTACAGTAAAGCATTTTTACCTCGTATAATCGCGACAAAATATTAGTATATATCCGTGAAGGCATATGTATTTCTCCCTTCTAAAAAAAAATAGTGGGAGGGATACACATTCAATGTATCACCGTTGTACAGTTGTTATAAATAGCTGAGATTTATTGCGTTATCTTTCTTTTTCTCTCTCTTTTTTTATTATAACGTTTAAAAAAAAAAATGGGAAGACTCGAAGGAAAGACTGTATTCATGTAAGTTGCATATTTAAAGTAAAAAAAAAAAAAAAAAAAAAGGAATTGACTTGTGGTAGTACTGGCGCCTCTGCTGGTATAGGTGAAGCAAGTGCACGTCAATTTGCTGACGAGGGTTGTAACTTGGTAATTCCGTTTATACTTTTTTTTTTCCTTTAAAATTTAACATATGTTACTAGGTATTGACTGCCAGACGTTTAGAAAACCTCAAAAAGATCAAGAACGAGATTAGTGCAATTCATCCCAAGATTTACATTCACACGGTCCAATTAGACGTTCGCGACAAAAAGCAAATTGATAAAACTGTGGCCGAGTTACCTGAAGAAGTCAAGAATATTGATGTTTTGTTGAACAATGCAGGAATGGTCATTGGCCTTGACCCTTTGATCAATATTGAAGAAGAAGCCTTTGACCAAATGTTACAAACTAACGTCAAGGGCTTGGTTTTCTTGACTAAAGCTATTGTTCCTGGTATGAAGGAAAGAGGTGTGGGACATGTAATTAACCTTGGCTCAATTGCCGGAAAGCAATCATATTACGGTGGAAGTATCTATTGTGGTAAGTTATTAAAAATAAAGCGTGTGAAAATAATCTTGACAATATTTATAAATATATATATATATATATATTACAGCTACCAAATTTGCCGTGGATGCCATCACAAAGGCTTTAGCTATTGAGTTGGTGGACACACCCATTCGTGTCAGTCAAATCTGTCCTGGAATGGTCAACACTGAATTTTCCACAGTTCGTTTCCGAGGTGACAAAGATCAAGCTGATAATGTCTATAAGGGTTTGCAACCTCTTGTTGCTGATGACATTGGTAAAATACAAAGTGATATGTGTGAATGTAAACTTATCTTTTTTATTAGCCGAGTTGATTGTTTTCACAGCAGGTAGACCTGCTCATGTTAATATTCAAGATATGCTTGGTAAGAGAGAAAAAAAAAAAATGAGACGTGCCTGATTTGTTTTTGTAGTATTCCCTGTTAACCAAGCTGATTCCAAGACAGTATACCGCCAACCTTAATAAAAAAAAAACAATTTGGCTATTCATATCCTCTTTTGCAGTATCACGTACGATTCTGATCTTGTCAAAGTTTTTGGATACCGTTCTCTTAGATATAAATGAAGCCAACAATTAGATTGCATATATCAAAGTAGTATTTGAGAGTTTGCCACAAGTGGAATGATTGTGGTCAAGTATTTAGCCAAAGACGGCCCGTCATGGATATTAGTGGGTATTCGAACCTGGTTTAATAGAGCATTCACAGTGACTATTGATAATTTTTGTAGCCTTAACTTGCAATCTTAACCTATTGAATTGACAGGATATTGAAGTGATGTGCTCGATTCCTGTATTGTATGGAGGTAATGAAGACCAGTACTGTAAGGTCTTTTCTCTTAAGTAAAATGCTTTCTTTTTGTCCTTCGGAGTTTTTTTTTCTCGGTGCTCTTTGCAAAAAAAAAAAAAAATACAACAAAATTGCTCTTTGTCAAATCGAAAACAACGTTTTCCCCACTAAATAATAGCAAAACTAATCAACGGGGGCTTTTCACATCTCTTTTGCTTTGTACATAAATATACTATGAGATAATTTGTCTTAATAATCAATATCATTTTGGTAAGCAAATGTGAAAAACAAAAAAACTTAATTTATTGGACTTGTAGCTTAAAAATACCCTCAGTATATCGCCAAATTTAATAAAATAATTGGATATTTATACCTCCCCTCCTATAAATTTGTCTGGATCAATCTATTATTGTAATGTTGAAAAGTTGACATCATTTATACAACCTAAATGATGGAAAAATAATTACACGGGTAAATAAAAAATTCCGGGGAACGTAGATTTACGAAAATGCCATTTTGAAATGTAACAATAACGTAATAAAAGGATCTGGGCTTACGCTTTTGGCCTAAACTAGTGAAGATCTTTATCCTTAAATAAGAGGAGAGAGAGAGAGGGGGGGGGGAGAAGGGTAATGATGTAATTTGCCCTTTGAAGCCATCGGATTAGAACAAGTGGAACAAAATGGTGCTTTTTTTTTTCTTTAGCCTTCCGAATGGGTTGCCATGGTTTCCATGAACGCGCAAATAGTTTTTCTTTTACGCGTTTGAATACGGAGCACTCGGAATGACTCAGACAGAAACCCCCCCATGACATAACTTCTGACTGCTGATAGTTAATCGTTTGATATTGTCCTATCTATAGCAACCCTATCTAAAGGCAGAAGAAGGTATCATGAAGGGGTTGACGTATGGTCTTTTAACTTCTGTTAAACGGAAGGAAATAGTAGCTACGCAAGTTTAAAAAAGGTACCTCGGAAACAGTATTGGCAGATTTGAACACATGTTACATATAAACGAGTCAATATTTCATACATGACAACTAAACTACCAAAATGGCAGTTTTATTAATTTTTATCAGATCTTCCGTCGACCCCGCAGCAGAAGAAAAAAAAAAAAGGATCTGATAAAAAAAAAAAATTCCAAACTCTGGACGCACAGGGAAATTCTTTGTTTCGTAACATGTTTCTAACTGCGCATCCGGTTTTTTTTCGAATCTGGCGAAAATAATCAGGCTGTTTTATTTATTGTGAGGCACACAAGACGTACGTTTTTTTTTTTTTTTTTTTTTTTTTTTTTTTTTGAGTCTAAAAAAAGTAAACTCTAAGCCTGAATGAGGTGATATTTTATTATTTTCCAAAAATGATTTAAAAGATGAGCTTGATTTTGCAATAATTTTGATCATTTCAAAATAAATGATGAGAGGTGAATTAACAATAGATTGGCCAATAAAACGAATTATAAAAATATGTGAAATCTCAGACCATTTTTGCGTATGGATTACTCATTTCCCTGATTGGGTTTAAAACAAAGTATGACTAAGAGTGGGTCGTGGTCATTAGGAAACGATATAAAAAGGAACCAATTTCTACTACTCTTCCCCCCCTTAGTTTATTATATACTTTAAACAAACATGGATCTTTCCTGGTGTATTATTTGCGATCGCCACTGTGTTGATAATAACGTAAGTTTATAATTCTCTCAGCTTTATTCTGGTAACTAACATTTTCACTTTAGCTTTATTGCTCTGAATCTTGTCGCTTTCAAGATAGCACTTTTATTCGTCCTGAAAACAAACCCACTGCACCATTTAATTCAATCACACCACCCTCTTCCCCAGAATTGGCACCTTTCTTATACTCTTTCCATGACCACCGTCGCCGTTCTGCTGCGGGAAATATGACTCATACAACAAACTCAAACACCGGCTATCACTACTTCCCTTACAAATTCACACCTGGCTCTCCCTCTGAATCAAGCTTATATGCTGATGACACATAATTCAATATTTATTTGCATTTCTTTTTAATCTATTGTCGACGAACATCCACCTCCCCACGATTTAAGCATTCAACGCTTATTCACCTATCTCTTTGAAAACAAGGCATGATTGACCCTGTAACCGAAAGGGCAAAATTATACAAAACCACCCAACAATTCAACTTGATCATTTTTCTCTTATTTATTTCATTATTAGAACAATAAAAAAAAAAAAAAAAAAAAAAACCGTTTTCATTATTTAATTGAAATTTATCATTTTAATGTATACACACAATTAACATAAAAAAAATTAAGCAGAAGCTTCTTCCTTCTTTTCTTCAATTTCGGCCTTATCGAAGCTTTCAACCAAATCGGGGATTTCATCATCTTCAGCACCAGCGTTTTCACCACCTTGAGCATCCTTGAAAGATTCAGCGAGCTTCTTAAGAGCAGCCATGGAGTCAGGACCCAATTGGTTCAAGATGTTGGGAATGAGTTCAGCCAAATCCTTTTCGGTAGAACGACCAAAGATGGCGTAGGTGTTGGCGTTAGCAGCAGCTTGAACTATTCAAGTGTTTAATAAATATTCCTTCTTTCACAAAACTTGTTTTGTTTTTACTTACCACGAGGGTTGCTGAAGTGGATGACCTTACCATCATCCTTGAACATGTTGACTTCATCAACACCAGCAATAGGTTGAACCTTCAAGCTAGTAAGGGCAGCAGAGAGCTTACGGTCATCACCAGAAGAGGACTTGGCGACGTTCTTCTTGACCTTACGACGGGGAGTACCTAATAAGTTTGAGTTACTTTTTTTTTTTTTTTTTTTTTTTTTTTTTTTTTTTCTTTACCCTTTCCACCGATACGGACTTGGTTTTGAAGCTTAGCGAGTTTCTCGGCGTTCATATTTTCTATATAACAAAAAACATTAGAACGACGCGTTTCTCTCTCTCTTTTTTTTTTTTAGAAGGGGACAAAGTCATGCATTTTCAAGGAATGAAAGAATCGAAAAAAAAAAAATTGTGGCTTGTATGCTTTTAATCAACAAAGAGATCTGGTTTCCTTCTTAATGATACAACTGTTGCCACTTTGCTCCTCCCCCTTTTTTTTGAATGTATTTTCAATTTTTCTCTTTTCTTCTCCATCCCCTTTTTTAATGTCATTACTTTTATAATGTACACGTACCTATTTAATACAGTGAAAAGAAAAGTAAAAAAAAAAAGAGAGGAGGAGGGTGAATAAAAAAATTTCAACTCACAAAAAAAAATTTACGGAATAAGCGGTTTTGATTGGCTTAAGGGTTATATCCATGACTCGTTTGAGAGTAACTGATTTCTTATAGAATGTGACGCAGATATAAAAAAAAAAAAAGACCCACAAGGCCTTTCACAAAAGAATTCACCACATTTACTTTTGTTAGTGTGTACTTGTGCCGATCATAAGGGAGAAGGAGGAGATTTTTTTATTTAAAGTGTGTATTTTTCATAATAGTTTTACACTTGTTGAATCTTGATCTAAGAAAAAAATACCATCGTTAGTTGGTTATCAATGAATCATTTAATAATTTTCTTATGCAAGTCAATGTTATGTAAATCTTTATTTTTATAAACAAAAAAAAAAAAAAAAAAAAAGGCACACCTTAAAAAATGGTCAGGCTATTGGAAAAGAACGGAAGATACTCTAAAATAACTTGGCTATGCGAATTGGAGTGAAGGATGCTTAAAACACATTGATCAAGAGTTATTTTTATGTCTGAAAAGTTAACAACTTTCCTTTAGTTGTGCATCTCAAATAATCTCAATGTTCCAGTTTTTTTTTTTTTTTTTTTTTTTTTTTTTTAGCAAGAGAAGATTGCCTTTTGTTCTAAGCAAAGTGGGTATAACCTTGTAGTCAACAGATACTTACAAGCGGTTTTTATTCAGAAGATGGTTCATAATGAAAGAAACTTGGCCTTAGTATATCGCTTCACTAACTGCAGAACAAGAACTACCTGCCTAACCTGTTCAAACCACTCAAACTACTCAACCAGCTCTCCCTTTCTTTCTTTTTTTTTTTTTTTTTTTTTTTTTTTTTTCTAAACTCATGCTTCCTATGCTTTTAGTAAATAGTTCATTAGACTACAAGTATGAGCTCTATATTTATTATTTAAAGCAAAATATTATGGTTTGTTGCCTTATCAGCAGTTCATTGGGGAGAGAGGTAGCTAATATTCTCTTTATCGCAAAAGCTTAGGAAAAAAAAAAAAAAAAGTTTGTTTCGTTCTTTACAATAATAACAAAAGAAAAATCTTTATGAAGAGAAAAGATTGGCTACTACTTTTTGGGCTCTATTTATACTGTTTTTTTTTCTTTTCTTTTTTTTTTTTTTTTTT